>VZSE01007419.1:10644-22619 GCA_013398275.1 Promerops cafer
GGTGTGGCGCCGCTGTACCATACAACAGAGCTTGACAGAACACCGGTGACAATAGGGGCCGCGTCAATTTGGAAGTTTAGATTACAAAAGTATGACTGATTCTAACAGAAAACAACTCTGTAACACAAATGTGGCTAAGAGAGATGGGGAATTAGTGATTTACAACTCCTCCTCCAGGTTTTCTCATTCCATCAAACTGGAGTAGTTCTATGAAATTTCATGTCATTTGCACCTGTGGCTCATTCTGAGCTCTGCTCTTCACGGTGATGGCAATATCTGCCCACTATAAAAATGAAGCCATGATTTTGTAGATTGTGGCATGGTCCCAGCTCAAGTTGCCACACTGATGCCAAGTGCACACTTGCATACTTTTTCTTGGAAGAAAAAGAGAAATCAAATTATTTTCATCTATTTCATCATGGTGGAATCACATCTTGCTGGAAACCTGCTAGAATAAATTCTGCAAGGCAGATACCATTATGACACGTAATCTAATGTATATTCACCAAATTCTATTGCTGAACTGCAGCACTTGGTGGAAAAACTCACCAGTGTTTCCATCATCATAACCTACATGTGTTCCAAAATTCCTGATGCCAAGAAGACATATCACCTACTGCCTACTCTGGGGTTGAAGAAAAGCACATTAAATTCTGCTGAAAATGTCCTGATTTATGTAATTCAGAAGGTCAAATTCAAATTGCTAAAGAGATCGCTACTGAAGGTGAGTTGACAGAAATCTTTCAGAAAAGAATGTGAAGAAAACTCTAAGAAAAGAGATGAGAAAGACAAAATTAAATCTAGAGTCAAGTATCCACGTTCAAAATAAAAAATATTAATTGCAGCTAGCAACAGAAATGGATGAACTGATGCTCTTAGTGGATTAACATATATTAATATAAATTAGTTACTAGTTAAATGAGAGTTGTTAGTGTTGATATGGAGCTTCAGTGAGAGACCAAAAAGCAAAATATGAAGGAGACTGCTGGAAATCACTCCCTGTAAGCAATTACAGCAGTATCAGTCTTATTTTTCTGTGCGAATGGAGATGCACACTGGAGAGGTAAATGGTAACTGTTTTTAAAGATGATTAATGCCAGAGAACAATTTCAGAAACAGGTGATAACAGCTATGTGCAATTTAAGGTAGTCTGAGGGTAAACTAGATAACAACATAACAAAATAATATTTACTGGAGGAATGGTTGAACAGCTTCCAACACTTCTGACTGATGTGATGCTCTTAGTCCTTGTTCTGTGCCCAGCAATGGGAACAATACACTCTTCATTACTGAAACACATAAATCAATGTATTAGTCCACTAGCAAGATAAACACACCTTTGCCTTCATGAGCACCCTGTTTGAGTCTTCAGTTTCTGGGCTACAGCTTGAAAACTCAGAACATGCAAGTTTTAAACATTAACACTGGTTGTTCAAGCCAGGCACTTTGTGAAAGGAAGAATTTGTTGCACAGCAGCCATGTAAATATCAAGCACAAGAAGAGAAACCCCAGGGAACTAAAACACTTCAGATCCTGCGCAACATTTTGACAGTATTTAACTGAAAAGCAAAAGCAAATGAGGAGGAGTATGATCTCTGTATCCACAGAGATCATGGTGGGCTGGCAAACTCAAGAAATAGAATTTCACACACAAGGGATTAGTCTGAAGGCAAACAGGAATTTCTAAGTATGTCAGGAAAGGAATTAAAAGCCAGAACAACATACAGTATAATCTATTTGAATACAACACTGCAAGGAGCTTGTTCCTGATAACTTCAGTGGAGTGAGCAGCAGAACATTTGCCTTTGACACAAAGTATCTGAATTATACACTCCCTCATGGAAGTTATTTAAAAGTAGTATTTTAACATCAAGAACTACTTCATTATCAATATTAGCTGAAATGAAGAAAAACGGGAAAAAATCCACCACAGAAAATAGGTTGGTCTTTGAAGTGCAAGACCTGTTTTATCATTAGATACTACAACAGAACTGGATAATCACAGCATCAATAGGAAGGGTATTTACTGCTATATTTCCAAAATAAATTGAATTTTTAGTCTTCAGTTTAAACAAGGGCAGCTGAAGAGCAGTCCTTCTTGAGCTACTTGACACATTTACATTTTTGGGTGCAAGGGAAGACAGTAAATGTGAATCTTTACCTGTAACGATTGAATTCCTCATTTAAAGCTGATGAGTTCACCAGCTCAGGGCACTTGTCTTCGTTCTCCTTACCCTCACAGCACCCTCTTTGATCTGCCTGACCTTCCAGTTCATCAGCATTTTTAGTTAATCTTTTGCCCTTAAAAGAAGTAATAGCAGAACTCTTTGCATCTTCACTGGACTTCCAAGGCACAGCTGGCCCTTCAGCTTTTCCCAAGGCTGAACTCAACTCTTCCATATTCAGTCTTTGTGTATTTTCACTGCTTTCAGCCTCTTCCTCACTGCTGCTTGTGGCGTTATCAGAGGCTCCGCTTTCAGAGAAATCACCCACTTCACATGTGAAGTCTTCGCCGTTTTGTTCAGTTTTGCTGAACAAGTTGAGCTGTTTCTCAGCATCCCCTGCAAGTTTGAACACTTCTGTATTGTCATCCTCATCAGAACCTGCAGGGTAAAGCAGTTCACCATCTTCCTGCATCTCCTTTGCATAGCCACTGGCAGCAATCTCTTTATCAAGAGAACACTCTCTCCTGTGAAAGAGGAATGTCTTCTTTTAATATGCTAAATTTAATAAGCCAAGTTACCAATATACTACATTTTGGGTTTAAAATGCTAACCAAGCTAGACTAAAATTACTCACACTATTAACAAAAAAGATACGCTCTGTGGAAACACACAAAATACATGATGGTGCTGAGCTTTAGGTGAAATACTAACTTAGAATGTAATCCAAGAGAAGAAAACTCCTCCAGAAGACGATTCCATCTCCATAACCTGCATTTATGTTTTGGGGTTTTTTTTACAGGAAATTGTTTTACTTTAGCAGGAATAACATTTGGGTTTAAGTTCAAATAATGCTTAAGCAAACAGATTAATAAAGAGTCTCACATACGAAGGCTGATTAAAGTGTGGAACTCCTTAGGAAAACTGCTCAGGATGAAATAAAACCATTGTAACAGTTTTGGTCTTAAAATGAGTGAAAAATAAGTTTACTTTTCAGAAGGAGCAAAAGACTTTAGGAAGAAAACTTTAAATGTAATAATCCCTAAGAAGGCATTCACTCTATTTACAAACATTTTAAAAATAGTTTTAAAACAGAAACCCAAATTAATCCTCAATATATATTAGAACTGTCAAATAGGCTGATTCTGCATCACTGTTAAAATTTCCTGGATATTCACCATTTGGATCAAGCTTTCAGGTTGACCTCTCTTCCTTGGTTGCAAGACAAAGAGGGCAGAAGAGGATTTTAAAGCACACTTGAAAACCACTTACAGTAACTTTGAAGAAAACACAATAGAAATGAGAAAAATGTAACTTAAAATTATATAGTTGGGCCTGGTTTTTTTATTTCTCCCACAGGCATCTCTCACAGGAATCCACTTTTCTCAGAAAACCAACACCTTAAGTAGAACTCAAATTCATCTGGTCATTTCTACCTGATGTCTTTGAAGGCTGGGAAGAGCTCACTCTCATAGTTGAAGCGTTTCTTGAAGAACTCCTTAATACAGTTAACATCTCTGTTAAAATACCTGTAAAAAATACAGAATTGTACAAAAAAACCCATCAGTGAAGTCTATTGCAATGAGAAGCATTTACCCTACAAGGTTTTATTTGAGAATTATTTCTATTAGGGATCTCAAGCCAAAAGGCTAGGAAGAGAAACTCGATACAGTTAATTTCTGAACATTTCTTAACTAAACAATATTATTATCTCTGAGAAGTAATTAATCTCGTATTTATTCTGCAGAGACATTTCTACTCATTCTTTGTTTGGAACATTACTTGTGCTGCGTCACAACAATGGCAGAAAAAGTTTCAGGAGAAGACTTATGGAAACAAGTTGACTGTTTGCTGTCATCAGCATTTGTCAGATTCACCTCCAAAACACCTTTAGATCTAAACCTACCATTCAGCATTTGCATGTGATGTTGACATCATCTGGGGGAAATCAATCAAAGTGGCATGGTCGTTACTATCCAAGATGAGATTAAACTCATTGAAATCCCCATGGATCAGACCATGATTGGCAAGTTTTACAATCAGGTCCATTAATTCACTGTAGACGGCAGCAGGATCTTCCACTTGGTGCACCTGGCACCTGAAAAGTTAAGTAAAATGAAACAATCTGAACCTTGAAAAACTTATTTTAAAAATACAGATAAAGTATACGAAATACATCTGACAGAATACCAGAGTAATTCAAACCAAATGGGCCCTCAGGTCTCTGGCCCAGCATCCTCCTGAAAGCTAAGTCAAATCTGAGACCAGACCAGAGTGCTCAAGTCTCCGTCTAGTTGGGATAGAAAACTTCTGGGAATGAAGAGAGATAGTGAAACCTTCCCAAACAACTTGTGCCTCTGCCTCTCCATCCTCAAGAGGAGAAAATACCTCCTTATTTCCAGGCTAAACCTCATCTGAACTCACACTAATTGTCTCCCACTGAGCACCGGTGTCATAATGCATTATGCAAATAATGGACCACCAAATTTTATGTTTCTCCTGTTTTAGGTAATCTTACCATGTCAGTAGGAGCTAAATCTTCTTACACTGAAATTCAAATGGCCCACGGCATTTTCTTTTACAAAATCCGATTTTCTAGATTATGTTAGGAAAAGAAGACAAACTAAACTTCCACTGCAGACTGCCACAAAGAACTTGAAGTGTTCTGTTTACACAATGGATGTGGAATTATTTAACAAGTGAGGGTGGGAAGACAGAAGACAAGGAAGTCTTTTCCACATTATTCTTCAACTGTTTTACTTTGGAATTAATTCCCTTTTGATTAAATGTAAGTTCTTGAATCCTATATAAGAGAATGGACTGGTTTGTTCTGTAACTAGACACTAAATCTTTGGATTAGACCTGGGTTATTGTATGAAAGAGACAGGCCTTTTGCATTCAAAACCAAACCAGGCCTTCACCTACAAACCTCAATATTTAATGTTTCTAGAGGTTGAAAAACTCAAGTAAAATAATTTTTCTCAAAGGTGCAAAACCAGATTATATGTGGTAGTCTATATAAACAGTGCAGAAATGAGTTAGAAACTCATCTGTATCAACAGAGTAAGGATCACAAAGTGGAGCTCAGAACACGATGGATATTAATACTCTGTATAAGAAGTAACATATAGAATGTGCAATTTCTGTGTAGAAAACAAAGAAAAACCCTAACCCTGTTACTTTTCCTAAGGTTGTCAGGGTCTCTGTAACACAGAGAATTCAAGCTTCACTACTTACAAAGGATATCCATCAACAAGTTCCATAACAACCGCATGCCTGTTGTAATCTATGGGCTTTGGAACAGGAAATTCTCTGTGATGCAAAGCCTGGAAAGAGACAACACATTGAAAAATTAAAATTAAATAGTTAAGGAAACATTACCTATACTGACAAACCAACACCTAAGATAAGCAGTACGTATCACTGTGATAGCAGCACATCTTGCCCAGATCACATGCTTAAGAAGGAAAACAGCCTCACAGCTATTGCAACTCTCACTGCAAAGACAATAAAATTCAGAAGTTTAGACACAGAGTGCACTACCTGCAGTTTAATTATCATGCATCTGGAAGAAAACCACAAAAAATTGGAGAAATGACAGAACCTTATCTGGTACATTAACCTGTGGAATCAGTAGCAGATTACTGGAAATGGGGTGTTTGGCATTAGAAAAGAATTCCATACTAAGCTGCTGCCAATATACTCCTGCCTGATTAGCCAATCTATGCTCAGCTGCTGTAAGTACAAGTATGCATTTGTTTGTGTATGTCAACACAAGTTCATTTCTAAACAGTAATAATCAGCATTATACCACACTTAAGATTAACCAAAGGTAGGTCATAATATTTTGAAGCTTTCAAAATATTGCCTTTTCTAGCACAAATTTAGTCATTCATTGGATCCCCTCAACTTTTTTATGGGTTCATTCTGTTTTTACTCATTCTGTTGTTACCAATGAACTTTTCTATAGAGTCCTAAGTTAAAGCAACAACATAGTTTTTGTTACTTAAGTATTAAGTGTTAATAAACACAGTTTTTGTTACTTAAGTATTAAGTATATAATACTGCTTTTCAGCACTCAGTTAAACCTCCAATCCTCTGCTCAGGGAAACTGACCCCCACAATTACATTCCTACAAGTTCTGACCACATAAGGCTTTACCAGCTGGACCCCCCAGACCAATACAGAGATTCTAAATGATGGTGTTAGTTCTTTCTCTCTCTATGGAGGCCACTGAGACAATTCATCATGGTTCTTTTTTACAAGAACAAGAAAATAATTTCATGTATATATTACTCTTGAGTAACACAAAAGGAGAAAGGAAAACGAAGTTTTTATTAATAGTTTTCAGGTATCATCTTTCATCACTATACAGTATCTGTGGTTTCTTAAAGCAGGTAAAAAACCACAGAATTCAAGAGCAGCAGTATATGCCTGGGAATTAAATATTTTCTCACAGCACAGAACTAAGTGTGCCTTTTCAGATCAAAACACCAGTTTTGATCTGAAAGATTTCCCTCAACAGCACAGCAACAAGTGAAAGCTTGGTAAAATAAAAAACAGATTAATTTTAAGAAATGACAGCTGCTTCCTAGTTTATGCAATAAATTTTGAAGAAAAAACTGCAGAACTGGTGATATATAGATTATCTATCCATAAATAACATCATTAATTTGAAATTCTCTCATGACACCTGAATCCATTCCATGTGATTTCAATGGCAAAGCTTAATTTTGGCACTGGGAAGTGTACAAAGCATGTTCCATTGAAACTTTCTGAAATTTATACTTCTAAGGCTATGAGGGGAGAGAAAAAAATGAAGCATAAATCCTACCAGTACTGCAAACACAAACTGATCAAAAGACAGCCTGAGAGGCATCTTCCAGCCTGTCCCACCATTGCTGGCACTGTGTGAGTGGCCACCTACCTTCATGTAGGCAAACTCCTTCATTGCTGCTATCCGGGACAAGTACAGCCAGGACGTTTTGTGCCTGTGCTTGTGGTAGTCACGTTTGTTTTTCAGGTTGCGGAAGGAGGTTCTCCCCAGCCGGTGCAATTTCAGTGCAAACTGTTGCTCCTCTTTGTTGGCAACAACATAAATATCTAGAAAATATGTAACAAGATCTAAGAAATGAATGATATCTAAAAAGCCAGCTGAAAAAGTGCAGTGACAGTTCATTACTGCACTTCTCACCCTTTCTGACTCACAAGATTTAGCAAAGGCAGCTAATTACATAGTGTGTATCAGAGGTTTGACCATAAAGAAATTACTGTTAGAGTTCATGGTACTCCAACAGAAGAAATGCTGATGGGATCTGAAGTATCTTTCAGTGTTCTGGTGTTCTTAGTCACATCCTGGAAGAGCTTCTCCTTCCTGATGAATGGACAGACAACTCAAGAGACCAGACTCTAAATTTAAAGTGTTAAGAAATACCCTAAGCTTAATTTCTAGCATTTGTCCCAAATAATCCCCTTCTCCAATAACAAAAGTCACATTCTATGCCAAACTACATGAGCATAACAGGAACCAAGATAGTGTTCTGATAGTTTTGAGCCTATTTTACTTTACTACCTTATTTTTAAGTGGGACAAAAAAGCTGAAATTATCTTTCTGTTAAATGGTTTGAAGCTCTTCACAAAGCACAACACAAGCAGCACCTGCCTGCAAAGTACCTTTTTAAATAATGAACTAAGAAACAGACAAAATGGGCAAAATGAAATTAGACTGTTGTAAAAAAATACTCAAATGTAGCCAGAAGCCTCACAGAGCACTTGAACACGCTATGTTCAAATACATCTTGGTGTTTGACAGATTAACTGATCTGCCTATCCAGAGGAAAACTCCCCTAGTTTCCAGCAAAAATATTTGCAATATTACAGATATGTTTGCTTTAAAAATTATTTAAAATGTTATATTAGTTTACCTGATTCTTTGCCAACACCCATCTGGTTCCCCACAGAATTGATGACTTGTCGGGAAGAGAGAGTTTTCAGAGCCAGGTAATCATATCCTGCATTAGTTAACCGATAACCCTGGACAGCTGAGTAGAAATAAAATACATTTCACTCCTTAGTATGCATACGTCACATTTAAAATAGATCTCAATTTAGTCTTGTTTCCTGTTTCTTAAAGTACATAGCACCCAAGTAATATTTCACCCATTGGCTCCTACCAGGCCCATTTGACTGAATGGTGAAGATGGTGAAAATTCGATTGGAGCAACCCTCAATCCTCTGAAGAACTGGGACAAAAGGGAGGGGTATTTCCCATAGACGTTCCCCACTGTGTTTGCAGGGCCAGATCCAACTAAAAGGCTAAAGGGAATGGGGAAAGGCACAACTTTGTCATATGGCAGATAATAAATACTGCTTTAGCAGCTGTTCCTGAGGCAGTGAAATGTCCAATGATTGTGCAGTCTGTTCCAGAACTGTGAGGATATCACTCATTTGGGTTGATTCCTACATGCACTTAAACATTGCTTCCAGTGATGATTCATTTTACCTTATTCTGAGCAAAAAAGAAAGTTAACTGTTCATATTTTTTCTGCTTATCACTTCTAAAGGTACAAGCAAACACAGCATCTGGTGCTGCACAAAACCACATTTCCAGGCTGAGTCCAAGAGAAGGCAACACAAACACTCTGGGCACTCCTACACCCCAACCTGTTGGGCAGGTACCACTGTGAGACACTGGGGACAGGATAAGAAAGGGAGTCCAACACAAAATTCAAACTCACTTTTAGTTCGTTCGTAAGCCAGAAGTTTGTGCTTCGCCAACTCTCTCAAAATTTTATTACACCCACCATGTTTAAGGCTGGCAATGGAAGCAATTAAGCTAGCAGGAACTATTTCATGGTTCTTCATGCCCATTTCCACCTAAAAGAGTAATTAAAAACAGGTTTGTCTGCCCTGTGCTCAACAATGAAGTATCAGATCCTGCTCAAGAGGAAAATCCCTTTTTAAACAGGCAGTTTTTAAAGACTACAGATTTTAAGACTTAACTTTCTGCGTTTTAAGACTTAACAAACTTTTCCATTTGCTTCACTGCTCCTTGGCAGCTTATGTACAACCCACTCTGCGAAGTTCTTCAGTGCTGGCCACGACGTGAGTGGCTAATTAGATTTCAGTCCCAGTCACGGGGAGCAGGGAGGGCAGAGACGCTGAGGAGGCTGCCTCACCATGATGGGTCTGCGACCACCCGGGCATTCCCAGGGACTCTCCCTGGCATCCCCAAAGAACCCCCAAGCATCCCCAAGAACCTCCTGTCCCTCCCGATTCCCCCAACCAACCGGCCGACGGAAATACTGGCCCGAACCGGGCCATCCCCAAAACAGGCCAGCACAGAGCCCCAGGGGAGGCAGCAGCACCATAGGCGGGTCCCTCCCGCCGCCGGCTGCTACACTGCCCGCCCGCCCAGCCAGCCCAGCCCGGCCCGGCCCCACTGCTCACCGCGGTCAGCACCCTGAAGTGCTCCCGGGACAGGTACCGCAGCATCACTACATTCAGCTTCCCCATGGCCGCAGTGGCAGAGGAGCAGGAACGGGAAAAAAAGGAAAAGGAGGAAAAAGATCAGGAAAAGGATGAGGAGAAAGATGGGGCGGATTAGGAAAAGGACAGCAGGCCGCACATGCGCAGCAGCGCCCTGGGTAGGTCCTGGCAGCTGCGTGCACTGCCGCGTTCTGCCGCGTCCCGCTGCGCTCCTCCCGTCACCGAGCCGAGAAGCGGAACCGAAACGCAGTGAACTCTGCTTCGAGCTCGGCGCGACCCTCTTTTATCCCTCCCTACCGCGGAGAAGTTGTTTGGGACGCCTGTGCAGCTGCCAGGACCTGTTCCCCTGAGGAGTCCTCGCTCGTCACGTGACGCTGTGAGACCGTGTGGAATGTCAGGGAGTACTGAGGTCGATGTGGGTGGGAAAGAGCTCTGTTCTCCGAAGGATAACCCAGTGTTGCCGACCTATTTAAACACAAATCCAGACGTTTAGGCAAGCTAATGTAGAGAAAAACTCTTTGGTCTTCATTTATACTTCATAGCGAATATATCACTAGGAGAAAGTGAAGAACGTTCACGTTCCACCACTTAGACCTCTGTAAAAGCAAGTTCTGAATGCCAAAATGTCAACACCTGTTGCAGTTTCCGTCACATTAACATACTAAAACTTCATCTGGCATATTTCTTGCTCTCCCTTTTTTTTTTTCTTTTTTTCCCCCACTGTCTATTGTAGGTATGAAAGTAGGGCAAGATAATTTTCATTTCTCTCAGCAAGCCATCTGTGTTCAGCTGTCTGTTCAGCAATCTTGAAAAAAGAAAAAAAAACCCAAACAAAAATAATCCAAAGAGCAGAAGACAGCCCCGTCAGGTGCACATATTGTGAACAAAGACCCATATTTATTCTGTGATCTCTGAGTCTTACATCCCTTGCAGACTACATACTTGCTAATTAAATTTCCATCCTTTATTGTGGTTTTTAAATCTTAGAGATTCTATAGTTGTTACAGATTACAGGCAAAGTTAATTTTATCTATCTGTCTTTGTTTTTATCTGCCTGCTAATGCCATGGTCGGTACTCTGAGATGAGTCCATTTCATGGACACGCAACAGGAAATAGGCTGAACTGTATCCTCCAAAGTACTTTGATTTTGGCCCAATTTCTCATCGAGCTGACACAAAACAAGCATTCACCTTTTCCAGGCACATCTAGTAGCAAATGAAGACCATTTTTTTCTACTCTTTACTGTTTGGTTTTTTGGGTTTTTTTAAGAACCTTTGGCTTTCCTGCCTTGCTCTGGTTCTAGACACATGAACTGAAAAGATCCTATCACTGATTCTGGAACAGATTTTGCCACCTGGTCAGCAGGGGAAGAAAGAAGAGAAACTTCTAGCTTCAGGAGACAGGAATATGAAGACATGAGGCTTGGTGTCCTTGTCCAGCTTTCCATTATGAATTTATTACCTTTTTCTATATTTTCCTTTATAATCTGACTGCCTGAAGAACCAGTTAGTAAATTCTGTGTTCCAGATATTTCACTATATCATTTGCTTACAGACGTAAAAAGGGTCCCAAAGAATTCACAATTGTGTGTATATAAATTATTCTGCAGGGATCTGTCTTTTTCTAAGGGTGTGAAATCTCAAGGGAGAAGAGATCCAATCATTACACTCAGACTTACTGCAGCATTCTAGAAACAGAAAATGCTATGTGAAATACCTACCTTTTTCTCCTTCAGAGTTTCATGAACATTTGTTTTGCTTTGTGTGACTGTACTTTTGAAAGATTAAAATATAAACTGCTCTTTCATGTACAGGAATTTCTGTGTGAACTTATTAAAAAAAGCCACCCCCCCCCCCCCCCCCAAAAAAAAAAAAAAGGGAAAATAATTAAAACCAAACCTCACCACTTCATACCAAAGACAGCACTTTGATATAAAATTTCTGACTTGGCCTGGAACAGGCCAACAGTGTATGAATGCTGAGTGGTAAAAGCAGACAGCTGATCTCCAGAGAAAAGAATTAAATGGTCACTTTTTCCTTGAAATAGAAACTGTCCGTATGCTTAAGGAGAATGTATCCCATCTGATCCACAACTCGGGGATGTAAAGTTCTAAAGTCCGGTGGCATGTTCCACAAATTCATGGATTACTTAGACCACACTGTACTACAACTATGCAGTGTTCTGATGTTTTGAAATGAAAGTAAATATAAGTAAAAGCATGTCTTAGGTTGCAAATGCAAGATGTGGCTGGGCATGTGTGTTCTATTGCCATCTGTTAGAGGTGGGGCAGTTATCTTTCGATAATTGGGCCACCTGTTAAAACC
>VZSE01007422.1:5334-15595 GCA_013398275.1 Promerops cafer
GACCCCAAACACATCCCAGACCCCAAATGTGTCCTAGATCCCAAATGTGTCCCAGACCCCAAACGTGTCCCTGACCCCAAACATGTCCCAGACCCCAAACACATCCCTGACCCCAAACACATCCCAGACCCCAACCATATCCCAGACCCCAAACACATCCCAGACCCCAAACGTGTCCCAGACCCCAAACACATCCCAGACCCCAAACACATCCCAGACCCCAAACACATCCCTGACCCCAAACACGTCCCCACTCACCGGGTCCCCTTCCACCACCTCCCCTTGGTGGTTCTTGATCACCATCACCACCTGGGCCTGGAAGGTGATGATCAGCACTGGCCCCTGCTCCATCATCTTCCCCATGGCCAGCTGCAGGGACAGAGAAGCCCGTGGAGAACAAAGACCCCATTCCTGCAGGACTGGGGACAGCAGCCAGGGGTCCCAGCACCCCCAGAGCCCCCCTGGCTGCTCAACCACATCAATTCTGTGCTTCAGGTGTTAGGGGAAAGCTGCTTCCCAAAAATCTTCCAAGTGAAAAGTACTTGGGAGCCTGTACTTTAAAGCTTTCCCCAAACTGGGAATTTTTAAAAATTGTTTTCCCCAAGTCCATAAATCTGGGAAATGGGAACGAGCTCTGTTCCGTTATTTCTAATTAGGAGCAAAATCAAAGACACTCTGCTCTCCAAAAAATGGAATTTTCTGAAGGAAATGCTTGGAATCAGAACATCCTGAGCTGGAAGGGACCCACAAGGATCAAACAGAGCCTTTTCTCCTGCTTTTAAATCAGTTTTTGCCAGGAAGTTGTTCTGAACCAGACAGAAATGGTACCAGAAAGGCTTCAAGGTGGGAACCTTTTGTTTGCCAGGATTTTTTCCCTATATTCCAAGGCCATCCCATTAAATATTTAAAGACTTTATTCACTGGAATGCAAGAGGAGTGAAAATTCAGCTTTTTTTTTCTTTTAAAAACCCAGAAGTCTCTTTCTGCCCATTGTGGGAAATCTCTTGCATCCTCTTTTTTTTTTGTGGGAATGCAGGATGCCATGGAATGCTCTGCTGCTCTTTACCTCTGGAATTCCTGCCTGTGCTGCCCCAAAAGGAATCACAGGGGCTGAGGACAGCAGGGTTTTCCTCTTTTGAAATGTTCCCAAAGATTCTGTTTTATCCCTAACAAAGGAAGCAGCACCAGGTACAAGGCTGGGCCTTGTCACAAAGGAATAAATTTATTTATAGGGAGATTTTCCTGTTCCCTGAGGGAATCTCAGCAGCTCTGCAACGTTCCCATGCCTGCTCCCAGGGAATCAGCTCCCTGGACCTGCCCCATCCCAGCCCACACCTGGAGCTCAATCCACCCCAATAAAAACCAGTTTTCCACCCAAACCCAAACCCAAACCCAGCCCAATTTCCAAAATATTTCAGATTTGGCCAAGTCAGCCCAGAATCCCTGGTTTGGGTGGGAAGGACCTTAAAGCCCTTCCAGCTGTGGGATTTTCCTTCCAGCAATGGGATTTCCCTTTCCAGCTGTGGGATTTCCCTTCCAGCTGTGGGATTTCCCTTCCAGCTGTGGGATTTCCCTTCCAGCTGTGGGATTTCCCTTCCAGCTGTGGGATTTCCCTTCCAGCTGTGGGATTTCCCTTCCAGCTGTGGGATTTCCCTTCCAGCTGTGGGATTTCCCTTCCAGCTGTGGGATTTCCCTTCCAGCTGTGGGATTTCCCTTCCAGCTGTGGGATTTCCCTTCCAGCTGTGGGATTTCCCTTCCAGCTGTGGGATTTCCCTTCCAGCTGTGGGATTTCCCTTCCAGCTGTGGGATTTCCCTTCCAGCTGTGGGATTTCCCTTCCAGCTGTGGGATTTCCCTTCCAGCTGTGGGATTTCCCTTCCAGCTGTGGGATTTCCCTTCCAGCTGTGGGATTTCCCTTCCAGCTGTGGGATTTCCCTTCCAGCTGTGGGATTTCCCTTCCAGCTGTGGGATTTCCCTTCCAGCTGTGGGATTTCCCTTCCAGCTGTGGGATTTCCCTTCCAGCTGTGGGATTTCCCTTCCAGCTGTGGGATTTCCCTTCCAGCTGTGGGATTTCCCTTCCAGCTGTGGGATTTCCCTTCCAGCTGTGGGATTTCCCTTCCAGCTGTGGGATTTCCCTTCCAGCAGTGGGATTTCCCTTTCCAGCAGTGGGATTTCCCTTCCAGCTGTGGGATTTCCCTTCCAGCAATGGGATTTCCCTTCCAGCTGTGGGATTTCCCCTCTGGGAGCAGAAATACCAAACCCCACAGTTCAAACCCAGCAGTCAGAGCAAAGATGGTCGGACTGGATGATCCTGGAGGATTTTTCCAGTCTTCATGATCCTAAAAAAACCCCTGCTGAGCCCATGAGCTTTAATTCCTCCCCCAAACGTGGGCAGGGAACTCACGTCGATGTTGTCGATGTCCAGGATCCTGGAATGGAACTGGAGCCCCAGGGCCTTGGCCTGCTGGATGGGATGGGCCAGCTGGCTGTAGGTCTGAGGGATGGACAGACTTGGGTTGGGAATTGTTTGGAATTGTTCTGTCACCACCCCCCCAAAAAAAAAAAAAAAAAAGGGAATTTTTGCTTGGAGAGAGCCACCAAAAAAAACCCCCCGAGAAAAAGTCACTTTTTTTGGTAAATGTGCTGAAGGAAGGGATCAAAGAACTGCAGTAAATGCTTTGGGATTCAGCAAATTCCCACTAAAAATCCCACTTTTCCTGGGCAGAACGTGAGGACCTGAGAGCTGAGGGACTCACAACTGGACTGAACAGAAACAGGGAAAAGCAGGGAAAGGCAGGGAAAGGCAGGGAAAGGCAGGGTAAAACAGGGAAAAGCAGGGAAAGGCAGGGAAAAGCAGGGAAAAACAGGGTAAAACAGGGAAAAGCAGGGAAAAGCAAAAAAAACAGGGAATTCAGTGACCAGAACCACCATCTCAGCACCCATGGGATCCATTAAAAGGTTTTATCCCCTGGATTCTCAAGGATAGGATTCCATTTCCTCCCCTGGATTAGCTGACTGATTACTCTTGACTTAGGAGCTTCATTTCCAGTTCCAGCTGCCTTGGGAATGTTTGATTTTGGTCTCCCAAGCTGCAGTGAAGCTGCTGCTTCACTCCAGAGCAGTCCAAGGTGTCGTTCCCAAGGTTGCTGGAAGCAGGGAGGATTCTTTGCTTTCAGACTGGATTATTGTTACAGGAAAAAAAAAAAAAAAGCTCATCAGGATCTATGAAATTGAAAAAATTGGCTCTCCCAGCCCTCTGGTGGTGGGGAACAGCACAGGGAATTCACCTGGAGAAATCCAGCTCTTGAACAAGAAGGGCAGAATTATTTTGGATTTTACAGCAGAATAATTTTGGAGGAATGAAGACCCAAATAAAAGCCCACCAATATGGTCAGGAAAGGCTGTGCTTTCAGGAACTCCCTGCAATCCAAGCCCTCAAAACAAGCCCATTTTCAAGGGAGAATCCCAAGCTTTGGGGAGGTTTCTGGGAGCTGCACTCACGGCCTCATAGCACCAGTCCTTGAGGATGTCGAGCTCTCCGGAGATCAGAGCCTGAGGAGGAAATCAGACAGAACATTTTAAAGCTCCTCCTATATCAAAGTGGGACCCATCAGCCCTTCCAGCAGCAAAACACCTTAAATCCCACATTTTGTGGGGCTCTGGGGGGAAACTGGAGCTGCAAAAGGGAACAGCAAAAAGGGTTTCTATAAAAACCCAGGAGCTGAGGCCAAGGGACATAAACCTCAGGATAATTAAAGTGTTCTAAAGCTTCCAGCTGAACCTTCCTGTTGAATCTTCCTGCTCCACCTGCCAGAGAGCCAGCAGAGTTGCCAGGGCTCAGAAATCCTGGGATCAAACAGGAGCAGGAGCAGAGCTGCAATTTTCCACACTGAAAAATTCAGGGCACAGCAGGAACAGAAGAATCCCACGTTTGGCTCCTCAAGCCTCAGTTTTCCCAGTCTCTCCTGAGTCTCTCAGAACAACTCCTGCTCTGTTTCAAATCCCAAATTCCCTCTGTCTTTCCTGCTTCCATTTACAGCCACATCTCTCATCACTCTGAGTCCCTAAAAACCTCCAGTTCCAGACACTTCCATGACCACTGAACCGACTGTCACAGCCTGCTGCTCTTCCCAAATCCTGGACCAGAACCCAGGAGCACATCCCAAATTCCCTCCCTTATCCCTCTGCTGTCACCATTTGCTCACCCACTTCCCTCTCACCCCACCTCATTTCCTGTCTTCCAGGCCAGAACAATCATTTATTATCCCATGGTTTGAGCCTAAATGTGGGATCCAATTCCTTTCCCAAGGTTCTGTGCAAAGCTGGAGAAGCAAATTCTGTTCTAATTTTTGATTTTAGCAATGGAAAAGTAAAAGAAAAATATCTTCCATGGGATATTAAAGGGAAAAAGGAAGGAAAGCAATCCCTAAATGTGGGAGCCAATTCCTTTCCCAAGGTTCTGTGCAAAGCTGGAGAAGCAAATCCTGTTCTAACTTTTGATTTTAGCAATGGAAAAGTAAAAAAAAAAAATTTCCATGGGAAAATAAAAGGAAAACAATCCCTAAATGTGGGATGCAATTCCTCTCCCAAGCTTCTGTGCAAACCTGTCCTGATTTTTGATTTTAGCAATGGAAAAGTAAAAGAAAAATATCTTCCATGGGATATTAAAGGGAAAAAGGAAGGAAAGCAATCCCTAAATGTGGGAGCCAATTCCTTTCCCAAGGTCCCGTGCAAAGCTGGAGAAGCAAATCCTGTCCCAATTTTTGATTTTAGCAATGGAAAAGTAAAAGAAAAATATCTTCCATGGGATATTAAAGGGAAAAAGGAAGGAAAGCAATCCCTAAATGTGGGAGCCAATTCCTTTCCCAAGCTTCTGTGCAAACCTGTCCTGATTTTTGATTTTAGCAATGGAAAAGTTAAAAAACCCATTTTCCATGGGAAAATAAAGGGGAAAAGGAAGGAAAGCAATCCCTAAATGTGGGATGCAATTCCTCTCCCAAGCTTCTGTGCAAACCTGTCCTGATTTTTGATTTTAGCAATGGAAAAGTTAAAAAACCCATTTTCCATGGGAAGATAAAGGGGAAAAGGAAGGAAAGCAGTGGATGCTGAGCCACCTCCAGGACGTTGGGGATGATGTCCCTCTCACACTGCTTCAGGAACCGATCCTTGTCGAAGGAGGGATCCACCTTGAGGATCTCCGTCAGCACCTCGGACATCTCCGTCTTGGAGAACAACCCCCCTGCAAAAACAGCTCAGTGGGGTGGTGGCACAGCACCAGCACCAGGGACACAGCTCTGGTGGCAGAGCAGGGGAGCAGAAGTCACCCTGGGCACTCCTCCAGCTCCAAGCTCAGCCTGAGGCTGATCCAAGGACCACGCGGAGAAGGACCCGCGGGGACAGCGCAGGGCGCCGGGGCGTGCCCAGGGCTGGCAGCACACGGGGGAGCCCCAGCCCCAGCCCCAGCCCCAGCCCCAGCCCCAGCCCCAGCCCCAGCCCCAGCCCCAGCAGCAGGTCTGGGGGCTCTGGGGGCAGCCTGGGGACGCCCCCGTACCGATGAGGTCGGTGACGCGGTCGGTGACGGCGCGGGACGCGCGGATGAAGGCGTTGTCGCTCTCGTCGTACTTCATCTTCATCTCAAAGAACCCTGCCGTGGGAACAGAGAGCTCAGAGCCCTCCCAGCCCAGCCCCAGCCAGGGAACGACCTGCAGGACCCAGCCTCTCCTCAAGGTCTTTGCTCAGTACCAGGCACCAGCTGGGAGTTGGTTTTTTCCCCATTTTTTTCCCCCATTTTATTCCCCATTTTATTCCCTCTTTTTCTGCCTGTTTTTCCTCCCCGTTTTCCTGCCATGTTCTGATCTCTCAGCAGCTCTTCCTCTGCTAACACTCAGATTTAACACCTCTAGGAAGGGTTATCTATCCAATGGAATGAGTAAATTCAGGATCAGGCTCACTTTGCTCCAGCTGGTGGAGTTTCCATCCCTGGAGGTGACAAGGTGGGGATCAGGGACAGGTTGGACTTGATGGCCCTGGAGGGCTTTGCCAACCTAAATTCTGGCATTGCATTCATGGTATTTCCACCAGAAACAATCTCAGATGATACCAAAGGTCAGCTTTACATTACAGGAAGATCACAGGATTTAAAAAAAAAAAAAAAACCTTTCACCAATTTGGAAGTTGTGTGAAACTGCCTTGATTTTTCAGGATTTTCCCTGGTTTAAGCTCCAGCTTGGCAGGAGCAGAGCTGCCCTCCCTCTCCCAGGTGCCAGAACAAAGCTGAGGAGGGAAGAACAGGAACCCCACGAGTTCAGCTCCCTTTGAGCAGGGTTTGGTGCCCAGCACAGCCTGGCTGCACGAGGGGCTGCAGCACAGCTGGAGCAGCCTGGAGAAGCTGCAGAGCCCTCAGCTCTGCCTCCCTCCCTTCACAGCACCCCCAGCACCAGCTCCAACCCCCAGAGAAAGGTGGGAATTTGGGATTTGCATCCCACTAGGGCTGGAGGCACGGATGGGAGCAGGTCCAGGCAGGGAGCAGGGCTGGGGAGGGAAAGTGCTGCTCCCTCTGAGCACTCACTGTTAAAAACCACGTTGTTGTCCTTGAAATCTTTCCACTGCTGGTACCACTTGGAGTCTTTATGCAGCACCATGCCCATGGCCTCTCTAGAGAGGGTAAAAACCAGGGATAAAACGTGGATATTCGGGAAAAATTAACTTGTAACAAGTACAGACAGCACCCTGAGGAATATCCCTGCAGCACTTGGCATCACTGAGGCTGAGACAGCACAGAAATGATGAGCTCAATTACAAGATAAATTATGGCCTCATAAATTAGAAAATAAATTGCAGCCCTATAAATGATAGCCCCATAAATGATCCACCAGATAAATGGAACAGCAGACAAATAAAAAACCAGATAAATGAAACATCAGATAAACAGAACTCGAGATAAATAAAGTACCAGACAAATAAACCAGAGGAGCAAAGCAGCCCAGAATAAAAGGAGCTCAGCCAGCCTCACCCAGCAGCAAGAAGTTAAAACTGAACACAGAACAAGGCTCAGCTCAGAAATTCACCTCTGAACATTAAATTTGAGCTTTAGAATTTGAAGTTTCCAGTTTTACCACAGGAAGATTCGGGATCATCCACTCCTGCTGGGAGCGAGCTCCCACACCACAGCTCCTGGATTTTCATCCCTGAGCTGTTTTTTTTACCTTTTCCACCAAATTACACATGGAAATATCCCCCCCAGAGGACCCCCCACGTACTCATTGGCTTCAAACACTCGCTGCTCTTTAATCCTCTCTCCAGAATATTCCGTCCGCTTCCGGAGCCGCTCCGGGCGTCTGTAGGGACCAGTTTGTCCCAAAACACTCTCATCTATCTCCTTCTTCACAGTTTCTACTCCCTGCAAGGAGAACCAGCCCTGTTAGTGTGGATTTACTGTTCTCCCAGAAGCTGAAAATCCCTCCCGTGATGGTTCGGGAGAGCAAAAAGGCTCTGGGGCACTGCCAGGGATGGGGCAGCCACAGCTTGAGGACAAAACATTGGGTATTTTCCTTCTTTCCTGCAAGAAGAGGGATTTAAGGAAGCTGAAAAGAGGGATTTAAGGAAGCTGAAAACAGGGATTTAAGGAAGCTAAAAAGAGGGATTTAAGGAAGCTGAAATCCCCCTGGACAGAGGCATTTCCCAGCCTGCTCCATGCAGCTCCCCAGCAGCAGCTCAGCCCCTCGGTGCCTGCTGGGTTTCACCCCCAGCCTCCCCCCAGAGCCACTCCCGAGGCTCTGGATGCCCTGGCAGCACAGGGATCAGTACCTGGGAGATGGCTTTGAAGGCTGCAGTCCTGCCCAGCTTCTCCCCTCCCCTGGTCACCGACTCTGCCGACTGTTTGGCCGTCTTGGCCGCTTCCTCCACGCCCTCCTTGATCTTCCTGCCCAGGTCACTCTTGCTGACCTCATCCAGACTCTGCAAGGGAAAAGGGAAAGGTCATTGCAGCTCCAGGCCTTGTCCCCAGGCCCTCTCCAGCTCTCCTGGAGCCCCTTCAGGCCCTGCAAGGGGCTCTGAGCTCTCCCTGGAGCTTCTCCTCTCCAGGTGAGCACCCCCAGCTCTCCCCAGAGGGGCTCCAGCCCTTGGAGCAGCTCTGGGCTCTCTCCAGCAGCTCCACATCCTTATTTTGGGCTCCCAGGGCTGCAGGTGGGGTCTCTCCTTCTCCATCCCCCAAATCCCAGAGGAATCCCTGGCTGGGTCTCCTCTGACCACACTCAATCCAGTATTTTATTAATGCCTCTGGTTTTAAAGCTTCCAGGGTCTGAAGCACCTCTGGAACAGCAGCACCTGCCACCAAAAATGACAATTCCAGCCCCCCAAAAGCCCAACTTCAGCAGAGCTGCCCTGAGGAAAGGTCCTTTTACCTCCTTAACCGTCCCTGTTATTTCTTCAAGTTTCTTTTTAATCACTTCTGAGGTCTTCACTGTCTCAGATTCAATGGTTTTCTGGGGGAAAAGAACATTAATCAAGAGACAGAAACTACTCAAACCCAGCTTGAATGGAGCACAATCCATTAAGGCTGGAATTGAGGGCAGAAAAAGCAACATTTCAGGAGCTCACAGCCTGAGTCAGCAGCAGCAGCTCAGCTTTGCAAATGATGATGTTCAGAGCTCTCTGAACAATGCAAAAGAAACATTTGATGCTCAGTTTAATGCCTCATTATTTGATCTGCTCAGAATTGCAGCCAAGTGTCTGCTGGAAAGACTTTCCACTAAAAAAAAAACCCCAAAACATTCTAACAAATAAACATTCTGAGGCATCCATTTGGCACTGAGTGCTTCCAGCCAAGCAGAACTTCTCCTGAACGGTTCAACTGTGGACTGAAATTGAAATTGAGAGCAGCAAGAGCTCAGGGGCTGGGCAATAAACCAGGGACCACTCCAACACTCACATATTTCCTCCTTGCTTCCCGCAGGGCATCTGACTCCTCCAGCTTTTTGGCTTCATCTCGGAATTTTTTGATGCTTTCCTTCATCTCTTTGTTTTTGGCTAATTCCTGTTTGATGTTCTCCACAAAACCTGAGATGAATCCCTTCCTTCCTCCCGAGGAGTAGCATCTGGACTGGAGGAAAGCATTCCATGCTGGAGAATCCCAAGGAATTCCAGCAGACAGGACCCAAAAAACCCAAGTGTCAAAGGCAGGGGGGCGATGGACGTGAGGCAAGCACTGGATCACTTTTAGAGCGTGTGGAAAACGTGGAGCTGCTTGGAAAAGCAGCAGCTGATCCTTCCAAGAGCCACGTGTCCAGGGGATTTCATGGAATGCCAGGATGGATTGGGTTGAAAGGACCTTAAATCCCACCCAGCTCCACCCCCTGCCATGGGCAGGAACATCTCCCACTATCCCAGGGTGCTCCAAGCCCTGTCCAACCTCAGCTCCCCCAAAATTCCTTGAGTTCCATCTAAAAAGTGGAAATTTCCAGCGTGGAACTGGCGCTTCCCAGAGCCACATCCAGCTCAGGACTCTGCTGGGAAAACCCTTTGGGGTGGGAATGGGATAAATTCAGGTGGGACCAACCTGGGAGATGCCCAGGACAGGGCTGCTGATCCTGTACAGGGCACTCCTGGGGCAGGCAGCGATGGGATAATGCCTGGAGAGGAGCCACAGGCCACTGAGGAGACATTTCTGCAAGGAAAACAGCACAGGAGGAGCTCAGGGAAGCAGCCAAGAGCTCCCAGCACCCGGATCTGGGACAGCAGCGATGCACAAATCCATCCTGGAGCTGAAACGTGAGAAGCACATGGGTTTTTTCTGGGAAAACTCTTCCAAACACAACTTTTTCCCAGCTCTGGAGCATCCCAGAACAATCCCTGGATGGTTCTGCTGCCCCTGCCGAGGTCAAACGTGCAGATTCCTGCTCTGGAAGGGGTCAGTGCTGGGCTCAGGGCTTGCAGCAGGGGAGAATCAGGGAAATCCCAGATAAAAATCGGTATTCGCTCAGGAACAGCACCGCAGCTCGGGGCAGGAGCCCAGGGACCGAGCCCCGGCAGGTCCGGACCAAAGGCACGCAGAAAGCCCGCATCTCCCGTTCCAGCCGGCACAGGGGGCCCATCCTGCTCCGAGCGGGAGGCCCAGGGCAGCTCCGCGTGCAGCTCCCGCCGCTCACGGCACAACCGCCCTGAACCGACCCCCGAGGGGGGCTGCGGGGGCGCCTCGGGGCACGGGCGGCCCCGGGAGCCCGGAGCGGCTGGGCTGGAGGCGCCTCGGCACCTCCAAAGGTCCGC
>VZSE01007425.1:0-47319 GCA_013398275.1 Promerops cafer
TGGCTGTGCATTTCCTTCTTACTTCTCAAAGTGAGGAGCAGGTATTTCCTCAGCCATGCCATTTTCTGACCTGCCTTACCTGATTTCCCACACACTGTGATGGAGACCTCTTGTACTCTAAGAAAAATGACTTTAAAAAGATGACAGCTCCAGACAGCCCCATTGTCCTTAAGAATAGTTTCTCAGGGAATCTCGGCCATTGTTTTTTAAACTTATGGAAGTTTACTACTCTAAAGTTCAGAGTCCTGACTTTGCTCTTTGCCAAGCTCAAAATTATGAATTTAAAGATACTAAAGTATCTTCCTACATTTCCAACACTTCGTCTTCACAAGTGTTGTGAAAAACAAATATATAATTAGAAGCCACAAGGGCCTGTGATCTAGAAAAACAAATATATAATTAGAAGCCACAAGGGCCTGTGATCTGTGTATTTTCCTTAGAATTTCTTGGACATTACATGTCTCCTTTTACATGTCTCTGTGTTTTAGTTTTCTAAATTGTAAAATAGGAATAGTAACACTTTCTTAGCTCAAGAGGAATATGTATCAGCTGTCTGTGGAATAAAAATGTGTAAATTTTTATTTTCTTTTTACCTTACTGGGCTTTATTTGTGAAATGAAGTTTTAATAAATTGTAAGGTACATATAGAGTCTGCAAATTGTAGAAAATAATAAAATTTGTCTTAATTAGGAAATACAGCGATAGATTTGGGTCTTTTTATTGTTTAGACAATAGCATAGTGAAATAGTGTGATCTCTCTGAACGGAGGCTTTCAAAGACAAAAACAGATGCACTGAGCGCTGTGTGGTCAGGTGAAATTATGTAATTTAAATATATGCCTCCCAATTATAAAGGGGAAGAAAAATAAACAGAAGTTAAACTAATGAGAACGGAACACTGGCAACAGCAGCCAAAAAGGAGACAGATTGGATAAATATATTCTGAACAGCCCTAAAAATACCCTGGTACATTACAGACATTCAGCATAAAGTGATAAGCAAAATCAAGATCAAAGGATTTTGAAACATCGTCCTGTAGAATAGAATTCACAGATTAATAGGGACTTTTTTTTGCCACACTTGCTTTTTCAATTATTACTGTATTCAGTTTTCATAGAATACTTTTGAGTGCAGAGTTGCATTCCATACTCCAGGAATAATTAATTATATTTTTTCCTTAAAATGCCTTCTCAGAACATTTTTTTTTTCACTGATCAGATTTAATTTAAATTTTTCTTGTGGAATAAATTTTTGTGATTTTATTTTTTGTTGAAATCAACCACACTGCCTATGAAAATTAAGAATTTTTGAAACTTTTAGTATTAGACACTGTTATGACTGGAGAAAAATGTGTTTATGAAAGGTTACAATATAATGCCAAGTCAAGATTATAGAGGACTTTTGTATTGTAACCTTGTGTATTACTGATTCCCACACAATCATTTCATTTGAGAGTTCTTGGCTGGAGAATTAACCTCATAGCATGATAAAGACAAGACTCTTCAGAATAAGAATACATCCCAGAAACTATATAGATAAATCAAAGTATTTTCTGTCTAACATCTGAATATCTTTTTTCCTCACTATTTTATGAAGTCTACAAAGAATAGAGATAGTTAACATCCTAGTAAGTTACCTTAAGAGACATGCATTTGTGTTCCTGTTCCACCTCTTATTTGATTTTGAGCAAGTGACTTAAGATGAATTTTTTGAATATATGAAGTTAAACTTAGAGACAATTAGGAAGTGTGAGTCTTCTTGCATCTTAAAAATCTGAAGGACAGATATTTACACTGCATGCAAAATTTGCAGCTGAGGAATTTATAGTGCTGAAGAGTCTGTCAGCTGCCCCTGAATTCATCAGGTCTAGAAGTAAAAAAGCCATGCTCAAGAAATCCTCTATTAAATGTAAAAAATCCTGTTCCTCAAGAATATTTTTTCAAGCACAACATAAACATGATTTCAGATGAAATTTCTGATGATTTTTTCTTCCAGATTTGGAAAGAGGGTATTTCCCACTTCCTAAGAAATTACCTTTTTTGTTCAACTTGTTTAGAAAGTCTGCACTGTGACATCTGAAACTGATCTACTTCTGCACCTGAAGTCATACTCCAAATATTTTAAAATGTAAAAATTAACCTCTAGTTTCTCAAATCTCTAATTTCTGATGGAAATTAAATAGCACCTTCCAGAAAAGCCTTAAATGTTCTCAGACACTGCCAATGAGAGGCAGTAAATAGCTAACATAACTGTCACATTTATGACACACTGTAACAAATTTAAAGAATTTAGCCCACATAATTCATCTGCACCTGATATTCCACAACCAGGTTGAAATGTTTTTTAGAGCAAAAGAAAATATCCAAGGCAAACATGTCACCCTTCACTTTTGCTCCAGATGAACACTTTACCTGTCTGTGAAATTTTTCAATGATTTTACAGTGCTGCTTGATTATAGACCGTAGCAGAAAAGATAGCAGAATTTAGCTCTTTTGTTAAGACAGTAAAAAAACTATCAAACATACTCCACAACCACCATCACCAACCGCCTCACATACACACATCTGCAGCCTGCCACCTTATAAGTGCTAATATTTACCACCATGACTACCAACCCCAAGAGATATGTGAAGCAAAATGTAAGCAGAGGCTGGTGATATGTCCGTTTGAAAGTGCAAACATGTTAAAAGAAAGTCTGCACTTCAAAGGAGTCTGCCACGGTGAAGTCACCAGCAGGACTTCAACAATGCAATTTTTATAAATGAGTGCCTAGTAAGCTAATATACTTTTTAAATACAAGTCTTTTGTGCCAAACGATAAAGTACAGTCATTATCAATCTGGTAAAATAAATGAACTTTCAACAAGAATTGACGGTGCATATTGTGTATGCACTTTGTCAGTGCTGCACATGGCACAAAGGATAGTTATCTGAAAGAAATCCCTCCTGTAAAGGAGGAATAGGAATCAGTAAATATATAAAGCGGTTATCACACAGGGTGATAACATTTATGATGTGTTGATTGTATTGTGTGTAATATACAGGACAAATGAATTTCATATGGGTAAGTGTGTACTGTCCACATGTGCGCCAGCAGTCAGGGTAGTTTAAGAAAACTTCATGCTGAGACAGCTCCCATCTTCTACCTGTACATGAGGCAGATTTTATTGCTATCCTACTGAAATATCCACTTTTTCTCACCGGGTGCAAGGCTTGGATCACTGCATTAAATGCTTGCTTTTAAACAAGCTCTGGTGTCTTTTGATCAGAACAAAACTCACTCTCATTTAATGGAAAAAGCTCAAATCTGCACTAGCTATGATGTCCCAAGTTTGCTTGTAGTGACAAAAAAAGGAGAAAAAATTCAGAGTTGAAGTCCTTACAAAAATCACACCCAACATTCTGATGTAGGAAAATCAGCATACCAACAGACCTATCTGGCATATCTAAAACAAAAGATTTCTACAAATTCTCTATCCTACAACATCTAGCAGCAATAACTCAAATCATGTAATTGGATTTCCTGTGAAAAAGTAGTTCTTTTTATTGCCAACAACACGGATATATGATATAAAATTTGAGATCTACCTGGTCCAGGCCTCTGACCCCAGCAGGGAGAAGTGTAAATGTTTTACAGGAAATGAAAGAATTCAGCTACTGATAAAAACCCCATGTCTATGGGTCAGCAACTTTAAGAAAATATATACAACGCAAGAAAAATGCCAACAGCCATAACTCATATTTGTCACATTCTCTTATCCACTCAAAAGCAAATCATCAGTATGTCTTACTCCAGCTGGACTATGTTATAAATAAGGGGTAGGTGCAATTCACTTTAGGTTGTATACTGAAGTTCATTTACTCAACTGTCCTATTTTCATTTCTCTACATTCAAGGACTCTACATACAAAAATCTGATGGCCTACTGTACCTGTGAATTGAATTCTACAGATGTGTAGAAATGTCTGTGACTTTCTTCAATGAGAATAAATCAGTAAATATGATTATGTGAGATGGTGTATGTACATCAGCATATGATGTAATTACTACTTTTTTCTATTTATTTGGGACTGTACACCATTGTGTAACTAACACAGTTAAAACACCATTTCCTGATAAAAGAAGGATGTTGATATTATCCATATCTTTCTGTTCTATTCAGGAACTCTAGACGAAGAGAAATTGTAGAATTACAAAGAGATGAAATCCGGGGAGATAAATTATTTGATATATATGGTAATTAGGTGACATTGTGATAAGAACCTTAGAAATATGATAGATAGACTTTGCAATACAATGTTTCACTGATATTGTTTCTGCATACATACTCATTCTTTCCTCTTCAGAACAATATTCAGCTGCTAATCTCTTTATACATGTACTTGTTCTTTGCCCTTTTGGTCTCATTCAGAGCCACATGAATCACTCCCCTTCCAGTTCACATAGCATTCTATGAACATTGCTGATGGTTCAGCTAGCACACAAATCACAGGCAATAAATATGTAAATTGTTCATTTTCATGTAAACACAAAGCCTTCAATAGACTTTTCATGCACAAAGAGAGTTGCTGGAAGTTGGGCACCTTCTAAGAAATGAAGCAAGTCTAGGAGAAGTTTACCCTGGTTATTGATAAAATCAATATAAATCATTAAATACTTTGCTACTACTTGCAGATGCTAGTATAAAAAATTATAGGATTCATGGAAAATATAATCCTGTTTTGTCTTGGGAAAAAAAAAATCACACCTTAATACTCATATAGTGAACATTTTTTGAAAATAATGAGCAGTTGTAGGCATTGAAATCTTAGCTTCAGAGAGCAAAGAAAAGTATTTAAAGAAAATAGTTAATTTGGGAGATGCTGCACTAAAACAGCCTAAATATGAAAATTATCCATTTCTAAATTACACATTATCATTTTACTTGGTAATTCCTCTGTTGTCTAAGCACCTTCATTTTTCTTTTTCATCTGTCCTGCTTGAAGGCAACTGTGCAACCATTATGGATAAATTTGTCCTGAATTCATCAAAGTAATTGTCTTTTGTTAATATAGAATATTACAGTGCAGTGGACAGATATCTACAGAGTTAAAAGCATATTTTCTTCAACACACTGCACCTAAAAGATCCCTGAATCCTGCGCCTATCTTCACACCTGCCGCCAAAAGAAAACTTACCAAAAAATCACAGGTCAGTTCAGAGGAGACTTGTCTATAGCTAATTTTTTAGAGTTGAATTTTAAAATATATACCATTTTCTATTGCATTTTACAACATGGCCAGTTTATAGTTTAGGGATGCTTTATATATTTTAATTGTCCCTTTCATAATCACAATGTTCAGTTTGGAAGAGTTTCAGATTATATGCTTTATATCCAATTTTCTTTAAAATACCTTGATTCTTAGACCTTTGGACATCTATCTTGAATATTAAATAACTACCAGATGCTCAGCGGTCATCATTTCCACAGCCTTCCTTGCTTGCTGTGTCGCATTTTGCCTCCCATGTCTCTGGGCCCCGTCTCACACAGCCTGACTCAGTGTTATGTTAAACAGTTTTGCTGCTGCTGAGCTGCCTTTCCTGCCCTGTGCTCTGTGTGCAGCACTGATTGCTACCATCCAGACCTATTTTTTTCTGTGTGGCCATGTTCATGCCTCAGTGATTTCACCTTCACAGCTTTTACTAATAAATGACTGTGCAACCATAGTAATACAGTAGGTAAGGCAACTGCTTTCTATCTCAAAGCATACAGTTGCTGTCTTTCTCTCTTAATCTGATATACTGCTTGACATAGTATTTGACAAATACCAATATCATTTGGCATGTCCATGCTCAGTGCAACTTTCCAGCATGTTGAACTCCTACAGTAATTAGTAACTGCCACTGCATATATTAATTTAATAAGGTAATGTCAGATCTTTGATACTGGCTAGTATGGGGATTTCAGACATATTTTTAAAGAAAGAGTTTGCACAGGAAAAATATGTCAATAAGCTCATAAAATGTGTCTTCCTTATTCCTTTCAAAGATTGTTCTCTAAAGAATTAGAATTTGCATTTATGGCTAGTGAGTGTATGGTGTTGATACAAGCAATGATCTCCAAGACTTACTCCTGTGGTTTATTTTTTATTTATTTTATTTTTATTTATTTTTGGAAATGTTTCTAGAGTCCGGCAGTTTGGGGACTGACTGACTTAGAATTAAATTAAAGGATTGGCTGTCTTTTAAAGTTTGGGCTATATTTCACAGAATGTTTCCTTCTACAGGTCAAGGTCTAATTTCATCATGACTCTGCTACCGTGTGATCTCATTTCCTCTCTTACCTAAATGAAACCTTTAGGATTCTGAGAAGCTCATTTATATTGAAAGAAGGCAAGCAGCGACAGGATGAGAGGACAGAGTCTTAAGCTGGACCAGAGAAGGGTTAAATTGGACATTAGGAAGAATTTCTTCACAGAAGGTGTGATTAGAAATTGGAATGGACTGTCCAGTGGAGGCTCTATCCCTAGATGTGTTTAAGAAAAGGCTGGTTGTGGCACTTTGGTGTCATGGTCTGGTTGACATGGTGGTGTTTTGTCTTAGGTTGGACTCGATGATTTCAGAGGTTTTCCCAGCCTAATTGACCCTGTAGTTCTGTGACAATGTCACACACTATTGTTTTGTAAAACAGCTAAGTTGATTTTCTGGTATCTTTTAGACTATCCACTAAATTGTTAGACTATCTAATGTCTATCAAGTCCTTCTGAACATGTGGTTGTTTCTTTGACATGTATTCTGACACTGACTTTTGGTACCAGCCCTTCAACCTGTGCCATGAATCTGGAATAGTTCAATTCCCTCACTATCCAGAAATGTTGAGTAGAGTCTCAGATCTGACTTCTGTACCTACAAGCACAGATTTCAAATCCAGACTTGAACAAAACTATTAAAGTCAAAATGGGAGCAATAGGACCAGAATTTGCAATCAGATTCCAGATGTTTCCTCAAAAAACAAACATCGACCATTATTTCATTTAATAGAAACCTACATGGAAATTGTAATGCCTAACTATTAGAATAATAGTTTTAAACTGTCATTTTAACATAATAAAGACATGTAAACTCTTTTTAAATTGCTTGTAAAAAATATTCTCATCTAGCAATTTTTTCTCCTACTGTAAATACTAAAATCTTACATGAAAATTGAGTTTTATCAGTTCTTGACAACTGATGCTCTCAGAAAATGCCACAGAACATGGAGTTCACAGTAAAAGGGATGAAGAGATGTCAACAATTCATTGTTAATAAATATCTCACAGATATTCTTCCAACTGTAAGTAGTAGCAGGTATCAAATGTTCATAGCTGGCCATATGGCAGAAAGCTGAAAATGCACTTCTGGCTCTCATGCAGGTGACAGCACATAACAGCTGCTGGTGTGGAGAGCCACGGTCTGTGGTGAAACCATGGTCTAGAGGGTATCAGTTCTGACATATAGTAGGAGACACAGAATACTCAGGAGAGTTTTTATGTAGCCTGTTCTGCACAGCCAGCTCTTGAATAATTAGCCTCTCAAGAGAGCTGGCTCTGGCTATTCTTGCTTTTTATTAATTGAGATGCCCTCCAATTTATGTTTACTGACAGATTATTTTCTGTTTAATTGATGACAATGACCACAAGCCTTTGTTTCAAACCTCTTTTTGTTACATCTGCATGTATTAGCATTTTAGCAACTTGTTTCAACATCTAAATCCATACACTGTGGTGCAGAGAGAAATGTCTGCCCTATACTGGTGAAGATGAATCTCAAAGAGATCTTGGTTTCATTCCCAGCTTGTCTGGGGAAAGTGTGCGTTTACATAGAAAAACCTCTGATAACTCAGTTTTTCAGGAGGTGTTGAGAACCTGTAATGTCCATTGAAAGGCTGTCATTAATCTTTTTGAAACTGTTGTTTATTTGAAAAGACGACTTCTGAATTTACACAGTCATGTTGGCTTGGAGACATTGTCTTGATAGTCTCACCATCTACTGCAAGAGACTATCATAAGACTTATGGAGGATGAATGTCAGAATAACATTTCTGAATATTCAGGGAAGAGGTAGTTTGGAAGTAACCATGAATTTAGCAAGGCTAAATCATGTCTGGCTGAACAGGTTGCTTTCTATAATAAATGACTAGATTTTTGGACAAGGAGAGACAAGAGGATATCTCCTACACTTACTGCAACCAGGCTTTTGACACTTAGTTTCCACAATGTTTTACATAAGCTATAATTCTACAGTGGGAATGGAAGCCCAGCAGTTAGACAAAAACCTGACAGGATGGCTGATATCAGGGAGTTTTGGCAAATGGGTTGTATGCTGCCTAGAACCTGGAAAGAGATGGTGTCCATACTATGGCATGTTTCACATCTTCCCCAATGACCAGAGGGAGGGGAAGAAACATTTGCTTCTCATGCTGGCTGGTGATATGAAACCAGGAAAGCTGGTCACTACTGGAGAGCAGAGTTGCTATCCAAAGGAGCTGTGTCATGCTGCTGGAATAGACCTTGTGCAGTTCAGCATTTCTTCTTCTGGGGAATCAGAGCCTCAGGCAGCAGGGCAGTGCCTGGGCAGCAGCTCTGCAGAAAAAGCCCTTTGACCCTGGGGGACAGTGAGCACATCCTGGAGCTGACAGGAGCCAGCCTGGGGCTGGTAGCATTTGGCACTGCAGTCACAGGAACTACTGAAAATGGCATTTGTTCTCTGATTAGTAGCTGATTGTTTGCATTGGAAAAAATAGCAGTAATTTACTTATACTTACTTCAATGTATATTTATCTTGTCTGTAACTCCTCGTCTCAGCTGGTAAGAACAAAAAGTACATTTTCCTCCCTTAAACAGAGAAAAAGATAGTCTTATTTTCCAATGCTGCATATTTATGAAAGACAAGGAAAGCCTTTCTAGCTACTGCTTTGGAAAGGAGACTATCTAAACAGCAGGCTGAGACCAGAGTCAGGAGGCTGGTGAGGTTCCATTGGCAGGAAGCAGCAGCATCAGTTAAAGAAAGTTGGAAGGAGAAGAGCCTGAATGCTGGAATTGCGGAACATTGGGATAAAAGGGAAACAAAAAATGATGCAGGTGAGATGACAGATAACAAGAGAGATTTCAGCGGGATCTAAAAGCATGTAATTGGCTTCCGACAGAGGGAAAAAGTAAAAGGTTTCTCTTTCCCTTCCCCAGATGCTGGCTTTGCCCTCATTTAAATTGACCATTAGTAACAGCATTTTGTGCAATTTGTTTATGTTTATTAAAGAAGGAGTTCTCTTAGTAGCTACAAGCCTATTTTGTAACCTTATAATCCTGTATAGTTGGTGTCTGTAGTGTAGACTCAGTATGTCTCAAATCTAATTTGCGAGCTTTACTGCTGTAATAAGCTATATCGTCCAAGAGCATAGACAGAATACAATTTGAAACAAAGCATGAATATTTGAATGTAGAAGTCAGACCTAGCTTTGAAAAATGCCCAAAGCTTGTTGGGGTGGACGAAATTCCATTTCTTGCAGATCTGTAAACAAAGAAGAGTGTTTATTTAAGCAAGGTACTTATTTGGCTTGTTTCTACCTTATTCTCCTATATTGGCATCCAATGTAGTCAGGTAGAAGCTCGATGCAGAATTTAGTCTTGAACCATAGTCATCTGCCTTTCTTGGTTAATGAGTATCTACATATGATTGAAGAAATGGAGATACTTAATTTTGGGAACCATCTAATTTTAGTTAACTTATTGGAATATAAATTGCCAGAGTATTGCACATTTTCATTATAAGATATGGTAAAAGATATTTCCTCTGGGGACTTTGTCTGGATTAGAACAGAGATGTGAGTGTTGCCAGAATGCAATTTAGGTGTCTGGACATTGGCAAACATGTTGTCAGAGCACAGCTACCTGACAGTCTGGAAAGCATGGAGACAATGGAATATTTCCCACAGTAGCCAGATTTTGCTTCCAGAGTAACAAGTTTAAATTAACCTCTACAATTTCATATTTAACAGAGATTTGCTTTTTTAGGTGCTTCAGTTTTGAAAAGAGAATAGAAGATAGTGAAAATAAAATTGAGTGTAACTTTTATGTTTCAGTAATTGCATTTTGAAATTAATCGATATCAAGAAAAACTTCCAAGTCTGACTAAGGAACAAACTCTACCTGGAATATACTGGAAAATGCAGAGGACAAATTAAAAGATATGGCATTTCTAAGTATATGAAGTTTCCAGATCAGCTTCATCACAAGACTATAAATCTGCGTACCTTGAGCTTGTACTGACAAGGAAGGCTGTATTTGCCTCTGTTTTACTAAAAGTAAGCTAAAGCAATTTTGATTAACAAAGGCTGTGAAGTGTCACAGAGTTAATGGCATCCTGAGAGGCAGGGCATATCAGTTAGATTTAACTCCTCTGTGGAAAGTAGTTCATAAATAAAATCTCAAGATCTCCTGACAAAACATTTTCTAAGAAAAGTAAAATTATAGGTGTATTCTTGACAGTAAAATTTATACTAGAAGCAGTAAAAAGAACTTTATTAACATAAACAAGTCAAGTATCCTAATCCCTCTCAGAACTCATATGCTTCTCTATAAGATGAATTCTGGAGAAGAGAGTTATCTTGCATATAATTTAGTCTTGGAAGAGACCCTTGACAGCATCTTTTCGAACAATAATTTCTCTCAAAAGACATTAAAAGGGTTTGTGCTGCTTCTCCTCATGGAATGCAGTTATGGCAGAGGCTGAATTTCATTGTAGTCGTGTAGGAAAAAGACACTGGAAATATGTATGGAAAGAGTTAATTCTTTGGGTTAACAGAGATTCTCAATTATTTATCACATTTCTTGAAATTTGAAGGGCATTAAATGAAGGCAGCAGTACTGGCTCCTGTATCAGGTTACTGTCTGACACCCAAATAACAGAGAGAGACCACTTCTTCATGTCTTTGCCACCACACGTTGTATGGCTGGTGAAAGCTGTCAATAATTGCTGGGGTTTTTTGCCTTCCTGAATGCTCATAGCCTACTTCAAACAGTACTGGTAGTACAGAATCAATACCTTAGCGCCAGTAGCCGCGGCAAAACTGTTACCATTATTGTGTTTACCCTGGATCAGGTTACACTCTTTCCTCCCAGAGCCACTAAAAGTTCCAGCAAGCACACACAGCATCTCCTTGGCAAGTTCCTTCTGTCTTCTACAAATATCAAACATGTTTCAGCTTTTTCCCTTCCTAGGAGGATGCTATGGCTGAGAAATAAATTGAGAGAAGACCAGGCAATGAGGGAAAATATCGCCTAGTCTTTATATAAATGACATCAGGACACTAATTCAAAATACCAGTGATTATTGAATTGGCACCCTGACCTGCTGAAACTGGGGGGGAAAAAAGTCAGTAGGAGAAATGGGCAATGAAATACTTTGGGTTTACTATGACTGTAAACAATACGCCCTTCCCAGGTTTCTCTTCTCAGACAAAGTAGACACACAAGCTTGTGTTCAGAATGTTGATGACAGAACCTTTAAAAGGTATGATTTTATATAGACACATTTAGTCTACCCCTTAATTAATCAACTGAATCCATCATTTTTTACTTCAACTCATTCACCACTTCTCACTTTGTTGTGTCATTAAATATGACATTTCCACATTTGGAAAAAAATGTCAGGCTATAACACCAACTGTATTGTACCGCCTCTACTAAATAGAAATGACTGACAGCTTGAGTCCCAGAAGGAATAATTTTCAGTAAATAGGAAATACATAGTGTTCATTAATGGCTTTAAGATATTTGGGGAAAAAAACGCAGTGAAACAATTTTTTAAAATTTGTTTCTGCTTCATGTATTGTTAATCCTGTCCCTATTACTCAACATATGTCTTTTTTTTCCCCAGTTTTTTTTTAACCTTGCATCTCACAGCATGGTCACCACAGAAAAAAAGATAATACAAAAAATTTACCACAGTTTGGCTCAATTGAAAAAGCTGTCTTACTTACTAAAGTAAGTACTGTATTAATCACTTGTCTGTTCTTAGAGATTTGCTAATAGTATTATTTTTGAGTGCAGAGTCAGTGGGCAGGTTAAAAGTGTGATAGCTAAGTAATTTCAGAAAAGAAGAGAGTTAACTACAGTCACTGCTTCTAGTTCACAGCCATTACAACTCTTCCTGCAAGACATTTATTCGTGACATCTTTAGAGTTCTTCTGTTATTTGTTAATAAGCAGGCGAAAAACAACTCTGAGATAAATACCAGTAAAAAATAATTGTTTCAATGGTTGATCAAGATTGGAGACTAGATTTTTCAGGTTCAGATATCTTCTTGTAGTCAATAAATCCCTGGTAAATCTAGGGAGTAAGGTATTCTTCAGGCTAGCACCTTTAAAAGTGAGAGTTTGTCTTCCTTTGGTAACATTGAAAGGCTAGAATTATGGATCAAGTTCACTGCTAGTAAAAAAAACCCACATAAGAGAATATTGCCAATGTAGAACCTTTTTGTTTAACAGTAGAATTTGAATAAAACTGGTTTAGATTGTCAAGTCCCTTCAGAAGAGATAGCAAGGAATTGTCAGTTCACTAAAACTGGAAAGGTTTTTCTGTACAATTTAAAATCCTGATTTCTGAAAACCAGGGTCATATGTATAAAGCAGTTGAATTTTTTAAAAAAGTCAATAACTTTTGTCAATATTTTGGAGAGACTAAACATTTTAAAATTATACCAAACATTTTCAAAGAAAAAGCCATTTTGATATAATAATAATATACATTGCTTAGAAAATGCAATTCAGTATCAAGGATGGTTTTTTCCCTTTCATTTTTACATCAGTAAACTGTCAAAGAGCAGTTTTTTTTCCACAGGGAAGTTTCTATTTTGATGATTTGATGGGTTTTTTAAAATATGATTGCCTGGAAAATTCCTCATCATCTCCACAGCTGACACTGCAGCTAAGGACTAAATCCTGTCACTTAGGCAAAGCTTCCCACTGTGACCCTTTGAGGGGAGCACAAGTTGCTCCACCAGGCAGCCGTGCCTCGTGCCTCGGTGAGGCGCTGGAGCGTGGAGTGATTGCCTGATGCCCTCCCTCTGCTCTTTGTACCTTGAGGCTACACAGTGTAAGGAGTGTCTATACCATAACCACATTTATGTGGACTTCTTCACCTATTCCAGAGAACTTGGCTATCACTACCGAGCAGATCTAGTGACGTATATTTTCATATGCTCCAAGGCTTCTTTGCAGTGTCGCTGCAGCAACAAAGTATTACCAAGCAAGAACAATTCACAGGCAATCAAGATCCTGCAGTTCCAGCATTTCTCTTATTTACAATAAAATTTACAATTTACAATAAAATTTACAATTTACAATTTATTTGCAGCTAAGCTCTGCCAGGAGTTCATCTTGAGCATTAATTTATCCTTTTTTTTCATAGTCAATGTACATTAGTACTTGCATTCCCTGTTTCTTGTCAATATTGTGGGTCATGCAATACTTAATGAAAAATAAATTGAATTTCACCCCTTAATCTTGGTAGATAACTCCCATAAATATAGAAATAGAAGAAATTCCTATTTCTATTGAGATGGAATGTAGGGGGTATTCAAGATATAAACTTGCTCTGAAATGTACTAAGATATTTAGACAAATTTTAAAGATTCACAGGGTTAAGTTATCAGCTTCCTAAATTTGGGGGCAACTCCATTGAAAGAGGCCAGCCTATGACTCTTTTCCATATATTGTCTAATAATCTCCCCACCTGTGCATAGGAATGTTTGTGCTAGTGTACACTCAACTATAATAAATGCAACATTTCATCCCATCACAGAGTAATTCTGGTGGCTGTAGGCATGAAGAAATCTATTCTGTTGAAAGGAGAAATTGTGAGTACAGTATAAAAGGAGTTCAGCAAGAAATGTATGTCACTATAAACACCACTTTCAAGATTATGTATTATGTGATCTCCTTCAGACATGTGAAAAGACAGGAATAAATGCACCATTATAAACTACTGAATAACATATCTCTCCTAAAAGTTTTGTATTAATCATCCAGTCTTTAGAAATTCTGGTAACAATATTTTTCTTTTCCATTATATACATTTTTTAATTAAGTATCATTGACAAACATTGTTTAGATAGAAAACTAATGTCATTTCTCTGAATTACATAAAGCTAAATAGAATGTAGGAGGACATCATCTGAATCTGAGGTCTTTGTTCTACATGAAATTTTCCATAGCTCAATGCAGTATTTCTAAAGACTGGTATACCTATATTATGCTTTTGGATTTCAAACAAAAAAAATATATGCAATTATTTTATAAAGGAAATATTTAACAGCAATGTACTTGTCACTTCTAACATACCATTACATTACCTTAGGTAACAGTTGTAAACTGGTAGAGGCAGTGTTTAAGAAATCTATATCTTTTAAAGTTATCACATAATTCTGAACTGTAAAAAGGCAGTCATTGACCAGTAGGATTAACTATGCATCTCTTGAGATTGTTTATAGATTAGTTAAGAAAAGTTTTCACTGAACTTGGGATAGCAAGACAAACTTTTTACATTTCACAAAATGTCTGTGAAATATACCAACTATCTCCCATCTCCTGGTACTGAAAAATGAAGTGGAGGTTGAGTTTACCCTCAGCTCTGAAATTATATGCCTGTGGATATATTTCAGTTTTTCAGTGACAAACCAGGGTCATAACAGAGATAAGATCACACTGTTTATTCTGTTGTGAGGACCAAGAGATCCACATGGTGAAGAGCATATTTGTGTCTGTCTTCTAGCACTACTACCATCCATAAGTCATAGCTACTATTGCAGATGGCAATGAATGACCTGGCAGTCACTTGGTGGGTAAATAGAAATTTTGGAGTCTGAGGTGGCATGGCCTCCCCATTCACTAAGCAATTGTCTTTGAGTTAAATAGCAGGGGCAACAAAGAGCTGTGTTTCAGCTCTAGGGTTTTAGATCTCATCAAGCCACATTTTGATCATGCTGCTGTGTCCACTCAATCAGTGGCTCCTTCAGCCTCTTAAAATTCAATGTAGACATAGCCCTAAAGTCAAGATTAGAAACAGTAGGCTGCTATCTTCTGATTATGTATATAGAACAGTATGTCCCTAACAAAATAATTTTACTTTTCAAATATAAGCCTAGTGTGGAAAGGTTTCACTGTCTTCCCACTGACATCAGTGTGAAAAATTAAACAGTTTTTTTTTCTGTTGCAATATTTTGAAGTAGAAGTTATGAAATATAGTCTTAATTGTTATTTAACCCATATAGTAAAAGAAAACAGCAATATCTGATGTGGTTTTTTTTTTTAAAAAAAAATTGTCTCTGCAACTTGGCATTTTATCTTCATATTTTAAAATATAAACAATTTATGTTGAAAAATAAAGGCAGTCAATTCTCTGAATTAAATTATTTGACTCTCATGTTTTCCCATCTTTACTCCAATACTTCTTTTGGGTCTTGTATCTCGTAATTGTCCATAATATGTTTTTTTAAAAATAGAAAAATGCCATAAGCATGTTGAAAAATCCAAGACTATTGATAATCCTTCAAAAATTGTGTCTGTCATGAGGAAGTGTCTATTCTCCCACGTAGATTATCACGAATGGGCTTCCACAGAGAAACTGAAATTTCTGGCTCCCTCTGATGGTCCACTTTGGAATAATTTATTCATATATCCCCCTTCAGATACAATATTCCATTTAAATTTTTTCATAAGTCATTCTTGGATATGAATAGTATGGCTCAATTCCTTTACTTTCCTTCTCTTTTTTTGTGAGAGTTTTTGGAGACACTTTTCAACTTTGGTATATGACTTGCCAGCCAGCCACTAGCAGACCTCTAATACTTTATGTTCTTAAAATTGCAAATTGGTATTCTAGGGCTTTCTCCTTCCAGGTTTCCATAGCAACTCTTGTAGAGCTTATTCATTAGAAAGAGTTCTGTTTAATTGATCTCCTAATGTATTGCTTAATAGTAACTGTTAAGCAGTCTTTTGTTTCCAGGTCATATTTAAGGTTCATACATTTGCATAAAAACATCTCATTAGCTCAAACCAATCATTATTAGTAATTTTCTTTTTTTAGTTTAAAATAACTAAACCGTCATTGAGATTTTCTGAATAGCAAATATTTACATCTTGCTGAATGGGTTTTCTCTGTGAGCCTGGGTGCTTTGTTTCTCTGAGCAGCAAGAAAATTACAGAGCTTCAAAATGTTAATCAGGGAAGACAAAAAGAAAGTGGCTTTTTTTACAATTGAAATGAAAATGCACAGTGATGATAACCATAGGCCACAGGCAATATTTGATGACGAAGTTGTAATGGATAAATATCCTTTAAAAATCACAGTAATGCACTGCCCAACTTGAATACATTGGGATTTTTTTCTATTATGCATAACAATCATTTTCTGACAGTTTAGTCTATGAAGTTTAAAACCTCAAACAAATCCTTTTTCCTCCAAAGTGATGCTGTCCAAAACCCTTTCAAGTTAGACTAATTCTTATGATTATTATTTTTATGGTCAAATATATTAATTCATTTGGTTCCACTATTGCAGAGTTGTTTGCAGAGTTTTCAGCTGGTTTTCAGCCTACTGGGGTACATGAATGTCAAACACTTCTCTCAGAGTCACAGGAAGAATTTTAGTCGTGGAACAAGCATTTAAATTATCTCTGGATAATAACAGCTATGAAAATAAAATATATATAGTTCTAGTAACCTAGAAAAATAGAGTTAGGCTATCAACCTTTCTCAAACATAAATGGAGTGTACAACATACGGCTAAATTCATGTTATACATACTATGTATCTGGCTACAAATTCACAATAATTGATTACAAATATCCTAAATTCATATTCAAAAATTACATTTTTCATTTTCTTTTAATCATATTTTGTTTTGGGTTTTTTTTTTGTTTTGTATTGCTTTGTTTTGTTTTGTTTTAATCTCCAGTTCTTGGAACTTGTAGTTTTCAAGATTTGTTTACAAACATGAGTCTTAAGTCTGATTCTTTTACTCTTTTGGGTCTTTGAAAATGAGATCTGCTATTCTGAAGCACAGAACTTCAAGACCTATGAAAACAAGAAGTAGAGGATAATTTCTGATGAATTCCCAAGACTTATAAAGCATAATTTTTTTTCAGATCTCAAAACATTTACAAGAAGTTGTCCCTCTGAGTAGTCCAATGTTACACGCATAGCTTCAACAAAACCCACAATGTTGGGAAAATACTGAGGGGGTCATTAGTTAAAATTAAAGGAAAGGTATTGTCTTTAAACTTTTATTTCCTAATAAAATACTGAAAAAAATTGCAGTTGTTATTGCTTATATTTTGGTATTATTGTGAAGGTATCCAGAAGGGGGAAAAATGCATTTAATATTCATGATAAAATGTATTCTGAACTTAGTTCCCAACTCATAGCTTTACTGAAACAATACTCATTAGTACTTCTTGCTCAGTGATTATTTTAAAAGAGGTAAGAAGTACCTCTAAAAGAAAAGTTATTTGAGCTTTCTAGGAGCTCCAAATATCTGGTTCTACTTTCCATTCATTTTTTTGACATTTTGTAAAATGTTGGTATGAAGAAAAGCTGTGCCAAAAATATTCCTGAGAAGCTTGTTTATTATTATATGTAACATAAGGCAGAGTAAGCATGAACCTTGAGAAATATCAAGACTGGCAACAATCTCTTGGCTACAGCAAGGAAATAATCTATGGTGTCAAGTACTATTCATTTCAAGGGGTTTATTTGCTCTGTGAAGCTCAGCAAACTACTTCCATTTTGTTTTTTTGACCCTACTGAAGTTTATTGACTGTACTAGTCAGGACTCCCTGACTGTTTAAGGGGAGTTAAACAACTTGCTCACATATAATATTATACACAAGGACAGCTAAATGTAGGTGAGAGCTGAGTCCCACAGACTATGAATCTATAGATCAAGTGTTTCAAAAGGAATATGAAGTCATATCCATAATGGTAACTGCTCAATACTTCCTATGAAGCTACTTAGAACTTGATTTTCAATTATAAACTCTAAAACACATCATCATTTCTTGCACATCAAGAGTTGTTCATACTTCGAAATTTTTTCTTTTATTCTATTACTTTTCATTGCATGAAAATACCTAGGGGGTACATATTGTGCTAGAAACTTTTGTAGCCAGCATTTACACTACTTGACTAATTAAACCCCTGAAATATGGGACTCAATAAATAAAGCAACTGAAATTGAGAAATCCAGCATGATAGAGTACAATCTGAAATTGAATCTATGTCCTCTCATTCTTCCTCCTATGAATGATACTGTCTCAGCTTACTACATCTGCTGCTGTTTCTTCCAAGTTTTATTTCCAGGAGCTAGTCCTAGCATTGATCCTTCTACCTGTTAGGTGTAATTAAGGCTACTGCTCTAATAAGATTTTCTAAAAAGGAACGTAGATCAAACACTCAGGTTTGTGCTGCTGTCTAGAGTGTCAATTTGATGACGATACTAGTCTTTTTTCTTCCTCTGTGAAAAGGGTAAAATTATAATTTGTTCATGGAAAGGCCCAAAAAACCCCACTACAGGCAGCTTCTATTCAGACCACAATGCTCATTTCTATGCATTCACAAAGTAAGAATATTTATGTTGTTGAGGTAAATTTGACCTCCTGTGATACAATGACTGGTGCACTTTCACTGCAAAGCTTCAGAGTTACCATTGCCATTGATAAAAAAAGGTAGGGATTTCAGTTGCATACCTAAAACTATAGAATATCTTGCAACATGTATTAGAGTAATATTTGCTCTGAATTTGGCCAGACATCAGTTCAAGCATTTTTGCTACTGTTTTCTCCTTTTTGTCACACAAAAAAAAAAAGAAAGCTGAAAAACATGCAAAAAAAAGATGAAGGAAACTGTTCCTTTTTCTTAGTGTTGCTGATTTATTTTAAAAAATAAAATAAAATAAATTTATCAGTTGTGGTTATTTTTTAGAACACCTTTCTAATTAATACCTTAATTTCATTGCTGGCAGATTACACAGTTTTTACTAATCAATAAAACAATGATCCAATGATCCATAATGAGATTATGCAGAAGCAACTAATTATTGTCTTGTCATCAATCTTGAACATTGTTTCCCATTATTAAAAGTCACAATACTCAGTAGGTTCATCAATAATATTTTACAACTTCAGTGTAGATTACAGCATCAATGTTTTCACTGTCGACTGTGGTTTAATTTCCTTGCTAGCTGTAGCATTCTGAGTGGGATTTTGTACACAAGTTGTAGTAAATCAGTACAAGCAACATCCACCACAGTTATTTACTGGGTTTCTCCATGGAGGCTACAGATGTTTGGAGCTACAATCACGTCCTGTTAGTGATCCCAGGCTGAGGCTGAAAGACAGAAGGGTGTTTTCCACTTGTCTGCAGCAAATATGCATGCAATATGGTGCAGATGCCCTGAAGTAACACCTGATGTGGCCAACCTTACAGAAAGTCAAGCTGTGCAAATCCACCCAGCAACAGCCAACACAGAAGGGGCTGTGTGATTCAAACCAACCTGAACTGGGTATTCTCCACCCAATCCTAGAAGTAACAGGGATTCTGCGTGCGTGAGGGTTCATGGAATAATGGTTGGGTGGGGAAGCCCTGCAGCTTGCTGTCACCAGCTGGGGCCACCACGTTTGCTCCCAACCTTCTCTCCCTGGCTGTGTCACGCCAGCCATGGAGCAGGAAGGTTGCATGAATCATTAACATCAAATGTACTTGTGACTAAGAATGCGATTTTATCCGAGCCCATTTAATCATACACTGTCACTTTCATCTCAGACTGTGACAGCCTACCAGCTGAAGCGTGCTGAGAAGATAATCTTATTTTCAAAGACAAAAGTGATCCAATGTGATACATACTCATCTAAGGGCAACAGACATTAAGGACATATCCTTTTATTTTTACCTCCACTCTTCCTACACCTTAGCAGACTAATTTGCCATCCCCGAAAAATATGTTTCTGACATTCCTGTAAAGGTAATCAAGTATCTGGCTTCTTGACCAAGTATCTGTTTGGGAAGTTCACAGCATGGGCAGCTTATACATAGAGTCACAGTGAAAGCAAACCAATGGAGTGTAAGTGCATTGTTGTTTACATTGGACAGATCTCATGCTCCTACATTTTTATTATGTTTTACAATGAAACTTGTTCCTTGGAAGCTAAATCTTAAAGTTAACAGGTAGAGATTTTAAAAGGATACAATTCACAATCATTAAAGCAATAAGTGACAGCATTCAAATGGGAATTCAAAATCTTAATGAGCTTAAAAGCACAATTATTTCTAAGAAATAAAAAATAACATCAAAAATAGGCAAGAAAATGCTGTGTATTCCAGTCCACCACATTAAATTAAGTAAAGGCTTTTTTTCCCACCTTTTTTGATAAGAAAGGAAGTCTACAGAAAGCATTAAGTAACAGCAAAAGTATTGCAAATTTTGTGACATACTATGATCTTAGCCTAATTATCTAATTTAAATATATCAGCGATGCTTCTAAATACTGCACAGACATAAAAAACCCCCAGTGCTGCATGTCTGCATCCACCCTCTGTTTTTGCTTTAGGAAAAGCAGTTCATGAAACATTAATAAATATAACCAGGTCTCCTATTACTCCTTAGCTAGCATCCTCTTCGGGTCCTCTGCTTTTTACCTTTCCTACAACTGTCACCTCTCAAAACCCCAAATTAATTTAGAATGAGCAACTGATTTATCTGCTTCCAGTGTCTCAAGTGTTTCCAGTCTGCTTTCAACTTCCAATTCACCAGTCTTAGTTATTTTTTAAAAAATCTGAGACAAGTTCTCATCTGATCCTTTGTCCTCTTGTCTTGCCCTGTTTCCTCAATACTACGATCCCTGTAAAAAAACATACTTAGGGTCACAGAGGATTAGAATTATAAAAGTATTTTCCATACCTTCCCAGGATTTCTTTCTTCTTTCATAGCAAATTAACTATTACTTGAGGTTTTACCCCATGCTATGTCAGTTCATTTGGGATATTTTCCAGATATATTTTTCATGGTCTGTATGTTTAATTCAGGTAAATGACCAAGATAATCAGTATCCTACTCAATGTGAGGAGAATCCAGTGTCTCCTTCTTCCCTGGAATCAGTATAGACCTTTTGTTGTGAGCTTGACCATAACTCCACTGTACCTCAAGGAGTTAGTGACAAACATAAATCTATTCCCTTCTCATAGTGTAAACTCTAATAAAAATAGTATTAAATGTCATCTTAAAGACTCATAGCACCTTTTTTAGTGGTGGACCAGCATGCCCTGGTCCAAAACACCTTTTGCACAATTAAAAAAAAAGTTAAAAATAACAGAAAATTCTAATTGACTTTGAAAAAGAAATGTGTAAGATAAGACTTCAATCCTTGGGGTTCAGAAAACTTTACCTTTCTGCTGACAAGGAGAAAACCTATACCGACCTTCACTTGTATCAAGAACCCATAAAGGTATAAAGTGTCTTAGATAAGTAGCTTGGACTAAATTACCCAAATATTAGCAGAAATATCTCTACAAATAGACCATTTTAAACTACAAGCCTTTGTGTTTCAGTACTTCTCACAGATAAGGTCTAAAATTCAGTCCAGTGGAATACAATTGTGTGCAGCTTTGGTGACTAAATGAAAAATCTTTGTGAGACTGGAAAAGATAGACCCATTGGTTTTCAGGAACTGAAAGCCAATGACAAACCAATGACAGAAATCAGCTCGTGCAAATATACAGTGGTAACATTAGTCATTGAGGTCCTTGTATCAAGCTAAGAAAAAGGTTAAAAATCATCTGTTAAATATATGAAGAAAACAAGGAAATGCACTTCCTTACATGAAAGTAACATTCCAGTGACCATTTTAATTGATTCAAAAGTAAGTTGCATCTGCAAAAAGCGGTATCTTACAAATACAGAGAGATATTTGATTTCTGTCCTTACTATTTGGAACACCATCTTCTAAAGGTATATATATTAAAAGTGTCAATCCATTAGAAAGCTAATGGGCTGATGCTTCATACAAGGCCAAGAGAAATAAGTGGAGTTAAAACATGCTTTTTTTTTTCTTTGTAAGTGAGAATAGGTTTGGAACTAGAAGATAACTATTCAATATGTAAACAATATGTGTAAAAAAGGCCCCATTGATGGGTAGCTACTATAACATTTTTTAAAAAGAGTTCTACTTTGACAATTTTGTTTCCACTATAAATAATAAAACTGAATTTTCTGAGGCTGGACTTTGCTCTTCTCTAGGTGAGAACATTTCCAGGTGAAAATATTTCCTTTTTTTTAGTGATGAATTTCTGGCCAGTGAGGTCATGTCATCAGCTTAACTCGACAAAGTCCATGTACTGGGCATCTAATGAAAGATGAGGGTCCTGTCAGGAAGACATAAACAAAACCTGAAGTTATTTCAAAGCCAGGGGAAGTCTGATATGGTGCTGAGAAAAGACAGAGAAATTAGTACAATAATTCAGGATTAGGTAGGATGAGATCTTTCTTTCCTAGCAAAACTAACAATCTTTCAAATGTGATTAGAATAAATTATTTTATTTCAAGCTTTAAGCTACAGACACTCTGTTTGCCTTCATGAGCCAGTCAACTAAATATGTTTGGGTTGATTGTAGGAAAACAGATTGATGATGGCAAGCCATACATACAATTTTATATAAATAAACATTTAGAGTACAACTACCAAGTGTTTACAGATTGGCAAATATATCCTAGAAGATGTTGTTCATATGAAATGTTTTCTCTCTCCCTTTTTCTAGAATGTTATATCAAGTCTACCCAATATTTTTCTCAAAAAAGCTCATGAGCTTGTCTTATATTGGTCTAAAAAAACTATCTGCTCCTTAATAAATCTAGTAAAAATGAGAAAACAGGTTCCACAAATAAAACATTTGTTTAAAAATAGTTAAAATCACTTACAAATTTAATGAACAGCAAAAACAAAAGCAAAAATTACAACAGCCTGGTTGGGTTATTTACATAAAATAGCTACATGTTTGATATAGTATAAATGCTGACATCTCTACACAATTTTAATAATCTACATTTGTGTTTGAATTTAATTTTGAATGATCTTTGAACAAAGCTGTACTAGCTACAATTTTGAAAAGACAGGAGTTCTTATAAGTATGGATTTACCCTTATTTCTTCAAGGAAAAAGAAAGGTCTTCAAAATTCCTGTGAATTATGTTCTCTGTTTTAAATATACTTTCTGTTGTTTGTTTGGTTTTTTTTTAATTTGATTACCATCTTCAAATTATTCTATATTTTTAATGCAGAAACACATAGTAGTCATATATATTGAGTATCACATTGGAAAATCTTTGGGCTAATTGCATGAATTGAGATATTTGAGAAGGAGACATATACAATACAAAAATACAAACATCATTTTGTAAAGTATAAAAAAAATACAGAAATAATTCACAGTTTAGGGCTCTTTCTATAGTTTTAGAGTGGCCTCCAAAGAACATTTTTTCATCATGTCTATTTGAATCCCAAAAGAGGATAATAGCACAGTTCTCTTTAAAAAACTAATTTTAAAAAGCATTTTTAAATCCATAGTTCTTTCAGAGATACATTCAAATAACATCAGGTTTTAATTTGCAGCATTTTTCCTATATAGAAAATATAGAGCAATATAGAGCAAATATGTAACAAATTATTGTATATCATTGTGACTCAAAGCAGAGTTTAGCACTTGAATGTGCTCTCTCACACATAATTTCCTTAAAAAATAAGAAAATAATGCAATTCATTTCTACCTGTGGTGTATTCTGATGAAAACTCATACAGAAAAAATGTATTATCATCAGCCATCTGTCTTCTTAGACTTAAGTTAAAATATTTTAAGGTTTACACTTATGTCTACATAATGATGAAATTGTTAAAGTGAAAAGTTCTAACCTCCTTCTTTACCCCTTCATAATTTATGCTATTGTGCCAAAAATACATATGTTTTTCATGGAGTAATGCATTTAAGAAATAGAGTGTTTGTGTAGAAAGTGCTCCAGAGTGATATGACCTGATAAAAAGGCCTACAAATGTCTAGTCATGTGGCAATTTATTCACATTACTCCATAAGGTGGGTTAAGAGAAGAAAAGAATAAATATGGGCAAGAATTATGCAACAGATGACTGTCTCATTAAACATTAAAATGTTAATAGGAATGCAATCAAGAGAGTGCAAATTCCTCTACCACAGACTGAATCCACTCACCATCCAAAAACAAATCTGAAGTAATTCAGAGATTTGGCAAGAGCAAATTCTCATTGCTATTTTTCATTAAAAAAATAAAGACTGGGAACAGATTCAAGGATATATTAAACAGCCATGTACAGAAACATGACTTAATAGTGGCCTCCCTGAGTGAGTCCACCACCAGTGGAGAATTCTGAAGAAATAAAAACAAGAAGAGGGCAAGCAAAGAATAAAAAGTTGAAATTCATTACCATCTCAGTTTCTTCTAATACAGGTTAAATTTCTGTCATCACATTTATGATTCTTTCATGGACCACTCATCCATTACTTTGTCTAATTACTTTCTAAGCCCTTTATGAAAAGTTTTGGCATGAAATGCAGATTATTCTAATATGTTCTGTGATACAACATTTCAGTTCATGAAAAACTTGATGTTTTAAACTTGTTTGCTTGGCAAAATCAATAGGTATCCCTGTTCCTTTCTTATGGAAAATAGAAGCATAGTCTGGCCTTGATGCTATAGTTCTCTCTGCTGTTGTCTCAGCTCTGTATTTTCCCAGCTTGAAGAGCTTTAGGCTTAACCTTTCCATATCTTGAAGCAGCCATAGACCTTTGATGAACTAGTCGCCCTCCCTTGGAACAAATTCTAGATTTGTGAGGTTGTTTTGAGACTGTGGGACAAGATCTACATGAAATTTTCAATTTGCTGAGCAAACTAATTAGTATTGTTTTACTTTATAAATAGACTAAGAAATTCATAGGGTTTGCAAAGTATTTTTTTTTTCCCACAAAGGATTTCTTTTCCCTTTGCTGTTATAATCAGTGTAAAATTCCCATTTGCCATTATAGAATGTCTCTATGCATTTGCTAGCCTTATGTTTGTATAATTCCTGATAATGTTAGCTGTATAGAATTCAGAATGTTTAGCAAGTATACATTTTCTTAACAGCCTCCTGGAAAATGTTCACCACAGTGGATGTCTTTCTTTTATACCTTAATTTGTACTCCACAGTCAATATTTTCTAAAACTCATAATGAGAACTTGCCATTATTCATTCAATGGCTTTGTTGTCAAACTAAAACTTAATATTTCTTGCAGTTAGATTTGTAAGATTCCTCCCTAAGAAGGAACTTCCTTAAACAAATTGGTATCAAATACATTTACATTCTTTTTAGAGATACTTTTCTGAATGAATGTCCACCCACCTAGTCATCATCCTTCTTGGGCTGAGTGTCTCACACTGGACACAAAACAGAATAGAGTTTTGGAATGTGTTATAAATATCATATTCAGCTGGCATAATTAATAGGACTCCTGACAGGAAGGCAAAAATTTCAAGTCCACACAAGAATTTTGTAATAGTGAAATCGGAGAAGAGGCAGGAAATTAGCAACAAAAAAAGGCAGAAAGTTGGGTTTTTTTCTCCTTTTCAACTGCAGGATCTATGCAGTGAAGAAGGCGAGAAAATTTTTGCTTGATATTAATAGAAAATATTTGTGCTAGCAATGTTGAGAACAATACAACTTTATGTATAAAAATTGCCCACTTAGTTCTGTCAAAGCTGATATCTGTGAAGATTATCTGATACTAATACAGAGAGTGAGTAAAATGTTTCTAACCAAATAACACAGTAGAAAAGGGAACAAAAAACAGAAGCCTTGAAAACATGTTTTAGAAAACAAACAACATTATTACATTGGCTTCAGTATTCTGCAATCTTTGACACCTTGAGATTAGTTTTAAAAAATCTCTTATTGGATGTTTTTTTTGCATCTTTATCATTTTAAATGGCCATGCTAGTAAGTGTCCAATCACATACAGTAAATTAGTGGCAGAGCTGAATGTAGAACCAGTATTGCATAGTTTCCTAAATAAATAAAAAAGGTACAAAGTGAATAGGAAGAAAAGCTTCATTAGTCTGCAAATGATCATCTGTATCAACCATAGAAATGAAGAAATTCTTTGGGTGCATGTACAATCCAACTAATTTTTTTTTGTTTTATTCCTTCTGAATAGCACTCAATTCTACTGTGATTTCATTTGTCCACTGACACTGATGGGGTATAAGACCTTTAATTCCAAACAGGGCCATCACAATTTGGCAATAGGCATTAAATAATGTACTCTATACATGAAGTAATAACCACCTGCATTTAAACACACACACACTGAATTCTCTAAGTATATATCTAAACACTGAAACTCTACCTATCTCTAACATAAAACTCATTCAATACATATTTATTAAATGAGAATGAAAACCCTCTCGGTGATATATAAATATTTAAAACACAGATGTTCAGCTTAAAAAGATTAAATTGCAGCTATAGATCCTGGAAAATCTCTTGTGAGACAATGTAATCTGTTGGGAAACTTGTCATAACCAAGATATTTCCTCTCAGTGTTCAGATCTTGGTTGACCTCACCATCTGAAATGGTGTGAACAGCAGTCTGTGATCTCAGCCTTAGTCTTTATCCATATGATAAAGGTAACTTGACTGCTTTACACATCCTTTGAGTGTTTATTAAGGAGGAGACATTGTGCCTTTTTGTGTTTTGTCAGCATACTGTGGATCAGTAAAAAAGTATAGCCATTACTCTTACTCTCAGTAAAAAATACTAAGGCACAGCAAAACTTGTTTCTATGCATTTTGGATAACACAACAGGCAACATAAATTTTGTTTAGGTAAATATATAGTCTTTAAAATGCAACCTTATATTCTACCTCTTGTATTTTTTCTATGACCCTCACAATCAAAACTAATGAGCTTTATTATTTCCAACATGTTATACTTGCAATTTGTCTTTTTTTTGCCTAAACTGTTACCTTGAAAGGGTGCACTGAACATGACTGACAGGATTCTGTACAGGAAAGAGTGGTATTCCAGTTTCTGGACATGATAATAGAATCATAGAATATGCTGACTTGGAATAACCCATTAGGATCCTTGAGTCCAACTCCTGAGTGCACAGAACACCCCAAGAACCACAGCAGCACCTGAGATTGTTGTCGAAATGCTTCCTGAACTTAAGTGGGCTTGGTGCTGGGACTACTGTGATCCACAATGGATAAAGGACAAACTCCCCAATTTCAGCAGCACCTTTTCACTGTACTGCAGTGTAGCCCTCTGACATAAAAGTGGTAGCCCAGCCACTGGCCCCCAACCCAAAAGGCCCTTTTCCCTCTGCTCATAAATTCTATTCAGGAACTTAAACCATCTGATTAAGCATTTTACATATTTCTCTTTTTTTCTGTCATGGTGAATAACAAGGTGAAGTTCCATGCCATCCTAGTTTTCATTTTTACCTTTATTTCACTGTCCCTAGAATTAACCATCTAACAAAAGACCTCATTTCATTAGCTTTCACATGAACTCCACTGTTTGTCCTTCTAGTCTGGCACCTCTTTTGACCACTTTCTTCAGTCAATAGTGAATGAGGTTAGGAAGGAATAACAGTATCATAGAATCAAAGAATCAAAGAATCATAGAATAAGCTGGGTTGGAAAAGACCCATATGGATCATTGAGTCCAGCTCTTGGTCCTGCACAACCCTGTCCCCAAGAATCACACCAGGTGTCCAAGAGCATTGTCCAAATGTTTCTTGAACTCTCTCAGGCTTGCTGCTGTGACCACTGCCCTGGGGAGCCTGTTCCAGTGCCCAACTGGAACTCTTTGTGTGAAGAATCTTTTGTAATAGCCAACCTAACTCCATCCTGACATAAATTCAGGCCACTCCTTCAGGTCCTATCACAGAGAGAATAGATCAGTGCCTGCCCCACCTCTTCCCCTCCCAAGGAAGTTATGCAGTGAGGCCTCCCCTCAATCTCCTCCAGGCTGAACAGACCAAGTGACCTCAGCTGTTCCTCATATGGCTTCCCCTCAAGGCCCTTCACCTTCTTTTTTGCCCTCTCTTGGACTCTGTCTTGTAGTTTAATGTCTTTTATTGTGGCACCCGAAAGTGGCCCCAGCACTCGAGGTGAGGCTGCCCCAGTGCAGAGCAGAGCAGGACAATCCCCTCCCTTGCCCAGCTGGCCATGCTGTCCCTGATGCCCCCAGGACACACTTGGCCCTCCTGGCTGCCAGGGCACTGCTGGCTCATGTTCAACTTGCCATGGACCAGAACCCCAGGGCCCTTTCCATGGCACTGCTGTCCAACTTCTCATTCCTCAGTCTCTCTGTACATAAAAGACAATTTTTGATGTAGCGTCCTTGGAAGGATCATGAACCACATTGTAACATTAATAGTATTAATAAGGAGACCATAGGTCACACACACATGGATAAATCTGGAGTATCTTTCTAAGGACAATGGAGCTAGAATTACAGAGATGATATCTTATTCTATTACATACAAATTTTTACAATGCTGTGCAATGAGATTGGTCAAAAAAAATTACATCTGTTCCATTGTTTTCATGTTTTTACACATTTCTTTCAGTCCTTTTCAGTGCATGGCATCTAGCTAGATACCTCCTCACAATTTGTGCTTCACAGAGAGGTATCTGAGATACCTTTTCTTGCAGAAGGTCTAAAGTAAGTAATAACTATGAAATCTCTCAGTTTAAGACAGCATTCTCACAACAGTCAAGGGATTCTTTGTCAGGTAAATATCTTGAATTTCTGCTTGTACTCTCATTCTCTGATTCTTTCACATACAGCAGCTGGTACCTTTCATTCTACAGCTAAGTTACTAGCTATTTAACAATTTTGCAGTCTATCAATTGTGTAGTCATTCCTTCTGCCTGATGATTTTATTTAATATCCCAGAGCTCTCCAAGCTACCCTGTGACTGTGGGGCCATAAGAAATCTATCTGCCAACAGGTATAAAACTAACACACAGGAATGTTTTAAAAATCTAGAGATCTAATGATTCAAGAGTCAAATTAAACTCCAGGATAGAGAACCATATTGACCACCAACTGCACTGGGAACTGCACCTATTTATGATAGAGCTGGATACTACTGCATGTTTTTTAGAAATGTGTTTGAAAATTAAGGAGATTCTGTCCTCCTTTATTATTTGGAAACTTTTAGTAAAATTTTATGTGTGTAAGGAGCTTGCCTTTGGAAAAAATGTAGTAATTTTTAAATTATTAGCTCTAACAACTTTGATCCTTTCTTTCATATGAGAATATGTTCACATGAAATATTAATTCTTTACGCTTGGTTAGAAAGGGATATGTATGCTGAGTAGCAGCATCCTTTCATTCACAGGTAAGATGGTGGCACCTCAGTATTAATATTTGATGACCTTTCCCAGTTCTAGCCATCAGTCTAGACCATTGTGAGCATCCAGGATAAAAGATTCACCTTTATCATCTTGCTCTGGCCATCTCAGGCCAATGACTATGGCACCACTCCCAGCAGAAAATACAGTTCACTGATGCCAGGGTTGTATGGAAGTAAGATAGATACAAAGTATCTTTCAGTTAAAGAGAATGTCTGTGAAACAGACAGTAGAAAACAGTTAATTCACATTCAGCTTTTTTTTTTTTCCCAAACTGAAAAGCTAATATTTTCCTAATAATTTCCACATCTGACTGCACCATAACAAACCACCTAGCCATTGCAACAGCTCTGAATGTCTCTTAAATCATTAAGTCAGAACTAGAAATCTCACTCACCTACTTTTATGGTAGCTTTCTGATTTTATATACTAAAAATCATATAAATCTGTTAATCTATTATTCTTCTGTAAGAGATATTATTTATGTATTTATATTAGTATTTTCTAAAAGAAATTGTAGTCACTTATATACAAATTATTGGTGAAGAAATGAAGAAAATAAGTATTTTAATTCCTAATGTTTAAAGACTGGCTCAATATTTGCTGCAAAAAATTTATTTTTCTTTCTCTTTCTTTTATTTTGCAGGGCTTTTGATTTTGTAAGAGCAAGCTTCATGATAGCTTCATGCAGAAAGCCTGTACTATTACAAGTACAGTGGGTAACAAATTTCAGATTTTGGGAGAGAGATTTCTATTTGTGTGTTTAGAAGCCACTATAGGTCTTCAAACATTAAGTTTGTGTGTTTGTGCCTGAATGCCCATGTACAAACATCCAAACAAACAAAGAAATAACTTGTTTGTTTGTCTGTGAGCATGCACAAGCACACACATGAGCTCCTGTATCAATCTATCTACATATTTCCTGCTCTTTCTAACAGGTTGAAAGGACTAGTCACACCCTGTGACTAGTCTAATTCTAATAAAATAATGGCTTGCTGAAAGATAGTGTAAAATTAGAAACCATGCCACAGCCTGGAAAAAAATACCTGAGGCAGAGTATCCATATCAGCTTCTCCCAGAGTTTGGCTCCAATTTCTTCTGTTTCATTTTGCTACAATGCTTAATATTGGACCCTAAGGAAACAACAATTATATTTAGCACAGTCCTTATTCAGAGAAATTTAATCTCCTTGTTATCTCTGGATGCTATAATAGGAATGCTGGGATGAACTGTGGTCTTCTGTTCACCTTCTTTCACTACTTCAGCATTTTAACCTTTCCTTTTCCAAAGTCATTTTCTCAAATATATGAGATGATTAATGAGGGCAGCTCTTTTGCTGTGTTCAACAGTCGTGTCCTTCTTGCTCATCTCTCCTTGCATAATTATAATTATGTTGTTCATGCCAATATTTAGGCCTGTGTCAGCACTTCCATTACAAACCCCAATTTTCAGGAGTTTGTAATAAGGCTGGTGCACATGGCATTTGGCCAAAACTGAAGAGCACTGGAAATCACACTGGTCAGGGCGCTTGAAACCAAAACATGAACAGTGATTTGTTTTGGGCTGGGCTCCATATTTGGCAAGAAAGAGTGGCTGACAGCAAGTGAGAGTGAAGTAAAAGAGATCCAAGTGGCTGATAATACAGCTGAGCTTTATATAATGTCAGAGAACAGTGCAAGAGCAGGTCCAGCTAAGAAGGGCTTTCATAAGACAGCCAAATAATGTTCCCTTTTTTGGAAATAGGCCAGCATGGAGAAAATAAAAAGAAGAAGGACACACAGCATGACTGAGTTTGTAGCTCTCTCAATGCCAACTCAATAATTCATGAAAAAAATCCTTAACACAGCAATGAATGCTATGTACAGTTCTGGAAAAGAGAACAAATTAGTACGGTATTTAAAGAAAAAATGAGTCCATTTTCAAAAGCGACTGGTGATTCTGTTAGCAGTGCCTTATAGATTATTTCTTTTTTTAGGAGTGTTGAGAACTTTTTAAGATCCTTTGCACAGTTAGAGTTTGCAGCTCAAACAGCACTTTGGCTCTTTAATTACTGAAATCCAAATAACTCTAATACACAGAGATAACTATTGAATGTGCGGAAGAACAAAGACGGTCAATCCAAATAAAGAATATATGTAATTAAAATGTTTGTAAATTATTCTGTGGAAATGTAACATATTTATCATTTTTTACCTCCAGACAAGGAAGTTATCATAGAAAATGGAATAACAGAAAGTTTTGGGTTGGAAGTGTTCTTAAATATCATCTGGTTTCAAACTCCCTGCCATGGGCAGTGAATGTTCCACTAGATCAGCTCACCCAGAGCCCCATCCAGCCTGGTCTTGAACACTTCCAGGGATGGGACATCCACGACTTCTCTGGCCAACCTGTGCCAGAGCTTCACCAACCTCACAGTAAAGAATTTCTTCCTAATATCTGATCTAAACCTACAATCCTTCAGCATAAGACCATTCCCCCTTGTCCTGTCCCTACATGCCCTCAATGAATTGTGTTTCTCCAGCCTTCTTGCAAGCCCCCTGTAGCTACTGGAAGGCTGACCTGAGTATCTCCAAAGCCTTCTCTTCTCCAGGCTGAACAATCCTAACACTCCAACAAGTTATGGCATACAGGTAGAGACAAAAGAAAAAGGAAGGAATAATTTTTAAAATAGAATAATATAAAAGCTTAATAAACTCTTTTGGGGTAATAAAGGTAAATAACTTGACAACAAACATGAAAAAATAATTCTAACTCCAAATGCTTACTGAAATATTTGTAAATTTATTTATGGATTCACCTGGCCACAGGTTTTGTTTGGAGTACTTAATGCACATTTTTTGATTTCTTGACAAGGCTGAGGACTAGCTACAAATTTATATCCAGTGACAGAAGACAAGACAAGCCCAAGATAGAAGAGATTACTTATTAGTATACTCTTTCTCTTTTTCCCCCCTTTCTTTCCTATACTGATGCCTTTATTGGGAAATCTGAGAGAGAAATACCAATTTCACACACATGCAAAGCAAATCAAGACACATGAACAAGGTAGTACTGAATAAATATGTCCTGAGGATACATTGTTTCAGCTGTTGGTAATTGCCTATGTTTGCTATTCTTATCATTGTTTTTAAGTTATCTTCTTGCCTGATACAAGCTGATCAAGCAGACACACAAGCAGTGTGATCAGCTGTACCTTCTTAGCCTGTACCTGTTTCTCAGCAAGTCTGTTCTGTCATTCATCCTCATGTAGTTAATACACCACATGCCATGATATTCCTTTAGATTTGAGCAGCTTCGTTTCAGTCCATCTCTAATGAATATTTACTTCCATCAAATAAAACAGTTTTCATCCATAATTTCAAATATAAACTAGTGGATAGTCTAATTTTATTCAGTCTTTAATGTAGTAAAACCCATCAAATGTAAGTCTATCAAAACAAATGATTTTTTAAAAATTATTTTTAAAAAGCAGCATAATCAGTAAATATTTAGAAGTCCCCCTCACAACAGTTTAGCTATAAAGTAATTTGATAATTATGGACAAAATTTTTCGTCCTACAAAGTGTTTCTGAGAAGCCAGAGCCAGGGTGTATAGGGAGCATGGGATAAATGAGAAGGAAATCCTTCCCACCTAGAGTGGATAAAGAAGTAAATGGACTCATAACAGCACCCCTGCTGAGGACACAGCAGCACTGCTGCATCTTTGCATTCTTCAGTAAACGTGGAACAGCGGTCTATAAACCACTCTTCACACACAATTCTTAAAGACATTTAGCATTGTCTGAACAGCAATGGATTGATTCTTTGAACAAGGCTAAAGACACATCAAAGCAGGAAGTGGTATATTCTGGTTGCAGCCTATAGCTGCAAAAACCATAGCACCCACTGTTGATGTCCAGGCAGTCTGGTGACCCTGCAAATGCCTATGTCCCCGCATTTGGCTACAAGCCTGCTGCTCTCCCACATTTATTTCTAGGATGTCCCATATTCCCCTTAGTCTCTATTCCCATTTAGTCCTACCATGACCATAGAAGTTATTGTAGAGAATTCTGTACCTTTGCAGATTCAGAAGGGATTTGAAAACGCAAGACTTCTGTTACAAAATAAAAGTAAAACTTGGGTTTGTTGCGTTTCAAGGGAAATATATGACTTACTGAATAGATTTTAATGGGATTATGTTACGAGCCAAAAACTGGGAGAAAAGCAAGTCTTAAAACTATTTGTTTAATTAGAAATCTGTGACAAAAAAAAAGGGAATCATTGATATGTAACTTTTATATTTTATCATGTCTTTACGTAGCTTTTGTATCATAAATGTTTTCAAAAGACTGCACCGTGCACCTCCTGAAGTTATGTATTAATTAAATATCTCTTTGCAATATCTCATAGAAATACACGTGTCTGTGGCATCATTTCCAATTGCTTTTGGATCAGACAACAAGACAGTATTGTGAAATGAAAGTTTGACCTTCATTTCTCCTATCTTAGACTGGCAATAGAAATTCTTTCTTGTTGAACACCTCACTCTCCCTCTGGAAAATTTCACTTATACTCTCTGGCCTGGGAAAGGATACACAATTTCTATTCTGAACCTTCCTTTAATCTTCACTGAGGCTGGGGAAGGAATTTTTCCTAGGGAATTGTCCTGCACAAAATACATTCTAACTCTAAATTTTGTAAAGGGAATGTAAAGGGTAGATGGGGAAAATGGAAGAACTTGTTGCCATACGAGTTAGATTGAAATTAAGAGAATGTAGAAAACCAGTGATGAGAATCCAAACCAGCTTTTTCCCCCCTCTAGATATGGATGGTGTTGGAGAAAAGGACAGATTTTACTATAAATCAGGTGAATTTGTCAAGCCACTATATATTTTATTCCATTATTGTGTAGTTGGTGCAGTCTAAAAGGTTCTTTATTAAACCACTCAATGGAACAAATAGAACTGAAAACATCAATTTATTATTCCAGTGTACTAGTGAATTACAACTATGCCAAGAAGTTGTAATTGCTTATTTCTTTTGATTTTTTTCCCAACTTCTTTATTTAAAAGATATATACATGTGTCTGAGTAAATCTCCTTGAAAAACCAAAAAAACAAAAACCAAAGTCCTCCCAAAAACCAAAAGCAACGAACCAACTGAAACACACCACAAAACAAAACAAAAACCACAAAAATCCCCAAACAACAACAAAAAGCCCATACAAAACACACAAAAAACTCCCAAACAACAGCAACAAAAAACACACTGAAAAAACCCAAAACAAAAAGAAGAAAAAAGCAAAACAAACAACAGCAACAACAGCAACAACCAAAAAAAAAAAAANAAAAAAAAAAAAAAAAAAAGAAGCAAAGCAAAACCCAATAAAGCCCCCAAGCCCAAAAAAAACCTACATGGCTGGGATCTGAATTTCAAAATGAAATAAAATAAAATTAGAAGTTTGAGAACAGATATTAATTATAGACTATAATATATTGCTGTTACATGTTGAAAATAAAAATTCTTTTCTTTGTCTTGATGGTGACAAAATGCCACTTTAAAACATGAAAAAAAGCCAGAACTTTCCAGAATACCTTACATTATGGTTGATATACCATTTTAATTGTCTTATAAGCCTGTTTGAAACTACAACATTGTGTCTAACTGTTATTATAGTCCCTGAGAAAGTTATCTGGTGTGCCCACGAATGCACAAGGAAAGCTGAGCTCTGTGTGGTGGGATGGATCTCTGGACACGTCATATGGTGTGTGGTGCTCCTAGGAGGTTGTGTATCCCCATCTGTTTTATCACTGTTGCAGACCACCTGCAGCGGCGGCCACCTTTGGCCACTGGCGCGCGGGGCGTTGGCCTGTGGAGTCATTTTCAGGGGGCAGCCACTGGTGACCAACACGGGAAGAAAGGGAGCTGAGACAGGTCTTCAGCGAGAGCCTCCTTACTAGGACCCGGGGGAGATGACAAAGACAAAGGAAGGGCTAAGGATTTTTATAGGGAAGGGTATGGGTGGAGTTTGGGGTTGGGGTTTACATTAAAGGAGGAACTTAAGGGACGCAAACCAATGGAGACACACAAAGTGGGGTTATGTAAAGTACTTCACCAAAATATGACCATTAATAACACAGAGAAGGGAGAACTTTCTAGGACTATCCCTTATTTGTTGAGTGGGGGCGGGGTGCCATTTCCCAGGCTTGTGGGGCCACTTCCCACAAGGTGGGGGGGTGGAATCACTCCCCTCTCCCAACATTGCCCATCTAAGATCCCCGCCTCCTGGGACAGGGGCACCCCCACATATCATCTCCATTTTGAACCATATTTCAGGTGAGGTAACACCTGAAGCCTTTCAAAGAGCTGTTCTAAGAAGCTGGCAGTACCAGAGCTTGCTATGCACTGGGCAAGCTGTTACAGTCACTGATAAATGCAGTGTGACTGTAGATTCTGCCAGATTTGAAGTGCTACTTTCCTGTTTACACTGAAGACCATCAGAATGTGATCACTTTTGATACTGGCTGTCCTCTGACCATGCTGTTGTTTCAGTAGCACACTAGGGACTGCATGGATGGTTTTTCTCTTAGTTTGGGATTTATTACTTCTCTTATTTTTTTAAGGTTAGTGACAATTATGTTGTTAATAAGAAAATCATTATGCTTAAAAGAAGTCCTTTCTAAATATATCAAAAGGAATTCTTCTTCAGCTCCCACCTTTTTTTCTTTTTTTGGCCTTTAGGGGTGTCTTAAGCTGCTGGGTATGGTGATTCTGGATACCTAAGAGTACAGTTATAATTTGATGGGCATGGTTATAATTTGATGAAGGACAAGGTGTCACACACACATGATGCACACACATTGTTTTGTTAAAATACAGCTTTGGATTCCTTGCTTTCGGAACACTGATGGCAAAATAGTACCCCAAGTATATGATCCCTAAGCATGTGTTGCTAAATGTTCAAATTGACAGAACTGAAGGACAGAAATGTGGTATCTCTCCAGAACTGCTTTGATAACCACTTATATAACACCAGGAATAGGAATAAGTACATATACAAAACCACATTACAAACTGCTCTTTTCATTGCTTTGGTTTTCAATGTGATAATCTTTGTACAGAAGTTTTATTCTGTTTACCAATAATATTGGATAATAATTTGGATAACAATATTGGATAATAATTTCCAAACTGTATTTTTAGCCAGAAAGAAAGTTTTTTTAAGAAGAAGCACTGTTTTATACTAGAAATACATAAGTACCTTTACTCCACACAACAATTATCAATTGTGGCTTTTATGTGAGGCCCTCCCTTCAAGAAATGACATCACAGTGATACTCAGTTATAGGTAATTGATTTATTTGTCCTTTTCTTTTCCTGTGAGATTGGTTATACTGCAGATTCTATGGTTATTTGATACTACTGGTTACCCTAACGAGAGAGTGTAACTGAATGCACTTCTCTTTTGTGCAAGGAAAGAAGCGTTCTTTCATGTTCGGTAGCACAGCATCAGGCAATGTTTGCTGGTTCATTTCTCAATCAGTCAGAAAAGCTGAGCCATTGTAAATGAAGTTATTTATTAAAGCTTCTGGTGTTCTTGTCCTGGAAAATTCAACTTTAATAGCTACAGGATACCACCCTGAGTCATTTGCCTGCTTTCAGGGATTCACATTGGATGGGGTCCCTAATGCCAAAGAGGGCTCCCTCTTGACAGAAAGAATATAGCTGCTCAAAAAATAAATGATCACTATAGACCATTAGTGAAAACAACCTGATTTTATTTTACTAGCTGCTGTAAATATTTACTTTGACAACCTACTTTATCGAACTATGAGGATACAGTTTTGTGTATGATAAGACTGAAGGTCAATGCTTGTTTAATAAACCCTAAATAAAGAATTATGTGATACACTGTACACATTTCACATCCATTGATGTATTAATGCATCATTGCACTCTGTCTAATCAGCTCAAATGACTTCCTTTAAGGAGATAGAGATTGTTTCCCTTGCATCTTTTTTTTTTTTTTTTTTTAAACAATTTAAATGCACTATTGGTTAAATGCCAGCAATACAGATAACATTTAAGGTGAATACTATATTAGGTCTATTGGATTTCATAATTTTCAATGTCTTAGGGATAAATGAGAGGTAACAAGCTCACATTATATATTGCAACATAGTTTTAAAATAAATACCTGTTGATACTACAGTCAAATCTAATGCCAGATTGACAAAGGCTCATATTTGGAATACTGACATAGCTTCAGTGTTTTTCCAAGTGAAGTTTCACAACAAATTCTCTGTTGTATTTTTCTTCTTGGTTTTTTGTTCTGAAAGTCATTGAATGTGGACCCATAAAGATATAGACAGAAATAAATATTTATAAGCCACACAACAAAACAGCTTTGACTGAATGTTTGATGTTGGATAGGAAATAGATCCTCTGATTTGCATGGCTAGACACAGGAATATAGGGCTAGATGCAATTTTCTTCTGTGCTGAGTTGTGCTGCCTCTTTGCTAAATGTCATTAGAGTTTCAGCCGCTGCAAAAGCAGATGTAAAGATATTAAAATGGCCACTCCAGCAGTCTGCCCTGGCATATTAACTGGCTGAGTCCAGACATATGGATCCATCTCTATATGATTCCCAAAGTAGTCCCTGAATTTTTAAAATCTTGCTAGAACTATTCTATTCTTCACTGTCCCCAGTTCCCTGAGTAACCCTGAACTTGCAGCTCCTACTTTAAGAAACTATGTTCATTTTCCACTTATTTTTGGAATGTTTCCTGTTTTTCCTGATTTAGTAAAGAATTGTTTTAAACTCTTGATCACAAACATGACTTTAATTTAGAAGACAAAAGATTGGTTTTGCTTTACTGTGAATTCATAGGGCAAAAGAATGCATAAGGGAAAACATGAGCATGTTCATATGTCAGGAAAAAGTAAATTTTATTCGTTGACTACAATTTCCATAGTTCAATAAAGGGAAACCTATATTCTCTGTGTATATAATAAAATTAGCTCTCAAAATTGCATCACACTCTTTTCTTTCAATCAACCTCAGCTTACAGGAAGACTGTTGGGATGCAAAGTAACTTGAAAAGCCTTGAACTACCCAGTGCTGTAACTTTACAGGGTGTCCTTTTCCTGTGACCACCTTCATTCTTTGCAAGAAATTTCTGTTTGTTCATGTCACAGATGGGAGGTGTTTGCAGCCAGCTCAGCTGAGTCTTAATAACGATATTAAGTATCAATAAGTAGTATCATGTAGGAAATTATAAAATTTCCCTAGAAATTCAGAATGTTCAGGACCTGTATTTAAACTTTGTCTTCTGATTTTGTTCAATTCTCCTGGTATTAGCCCAGATGTCAGGAAGCAAACCATCATTAAAACTGTGGTCAGAAAAATGGTGTCGTTTTATATCCCTTTAGGACTGTCTTGCTGCTTTAGCCCCATGATATTAATCACAGTTATTATGGGATATGAACCCAGGTGTTCTACGATACTGGTAAAATGGTATAGTTTCATATTGTTAGTAAAGATTGGTTATGGTATTAAATGAGAATGCTCATGGTAACCACTAAGAAGAACTTAAATATTAGAAGGGATATTCTTCTTTTAAAGAAAGATCTTTCTGCCATATGGGGAAACAGTAGTTACACACCCAAAAGAATGCAGGACCAGAGTTTCTATAAGGAGCAATAAAGTCTGCTTCTCTCCTTCACCTTTCAAAAACCTGTACTGCAGTGAAAATTACAAAAAATAACAAATGCAACTTTTCTGTAAGAAGTCTGAATAACTCAGAGCTAACTCAGGAATTGTTCATGAGAGTACATTTGATGTAGTCGGTGACCTTATTGTGTCCTTCCAGTAGCTGAAGGGGGCCTAAAAGAAAGAAGCAGAGGGACTATTTACAAGAGCATGTAGCGACAGGATGGGAGGAATGACTTCAGACTGAGAGAGATTAGATTAGATATTAGGAAAAATTCTTTACTGTGGGGTGTGAGGCACTGACACATGTTGCCCCGAGAAACTGTGAATGCCCCATGCCTGGAAGAGTTCAAGGCCAGGTTGGATGGAGCTCTGAGTAACCTGACCTGTTGTCCCTGCTCACAGCAGGGGAGTGGATGATCTCTAAGGTCCCTTCCAATCTAGGCCATTCCATGATTCTATGCTGAATACTTTGTGAAGCTGAATAAAGGAAGTGTTTTTTGGCCTTGAGGCCTCTAAAATCTATGTATACCTTTAACTTTGCGTGTGTGTTTGTGTGTGTATCTGTGTCTGCGTCCGTGGATCATTTACTGTTTACTATAGTGCTGATGCATCCCAAAGAGATGCAGAGCCTGAGATGTTTTATCTCTTGTCAGAGCTCACTTCAATTAAATTAATGGATCCATTCAGTTCCCTCTTTCCTCTTTCAGCTGCATCATTGCCGAATACATTAAAAAGATCTTAAGTCTCAAGATGGTACATCATGGCATTAGCCACAGCACTCATTTCCCTCTGTCTTCTTTTTCTGTAAATCAAATAATTAATGAGATCTCTACCTCAATAGAGCACTTCATCAATATTTTGTAGCAATAGAAAAAAAAAAGAGACACGCTTTTTGCTCTTGTAGGAGCTTTTATCTACAATTGTGTAGGATTTGGTGGGCAAATGTTGTAATTCTAAAATGACAAAATAATGCCAATTTTTCCCAGTTTGCTTTTAATTTCTGAGAAAAGTTATTCAAAAAGCTTAGCTACTGACTGCTTCTGTTGTAAAGATGGGTGTTTTTTGAATTTTAGACTTGTAATAAAATTTAATTGAAACTCTTTTATTGTAGAATATGTAATTACAAAGGATTATATGACTAAGTATCACAATTTAATGTTCAGTATTTCATTCAATTAATAAAAAATAATTATACTGCACATAATGTCAGCTATTCTCTTTTCTTTACAAAGAAATTACTTACCTTGGAACCATTAACCCCTTCATGCTATTTAATCAAAGAATTTCATACTTAGAATACAACAGAAAATATATTATAACATAGACAGTAGCGCAGAAATTTATCCCAAGGCTAAATAGCAGGTTTGCAGCAGACAGAGGCATTAGCTTTACATCCTATGGTTCTAGTCAGATTCATTTTATGTTTTTCTTAAAGAAAATTTTAGTTCAGAAACTTAAATAATCTTTATGATTCTGTTGTTGAAGTGACAGTGATTATTGAGCCAAATACTGGGCCTCTTACTGGGAATCATGCACTGATTTGTAATTACTTTTTGCCTTAGTTTTTGAAAAATGAATATAGTCATTTTAATTTAATGATTTGGCTCCAAACTGCATGTGAATGAATAGAGAACATTTGACTACAATGAGAGGGAAAGAGTCAAACAGGGTCTTACTGAGTTGTTAAAATATAATGGCAATTTTTACTGAAATGACAATTTCATTACATTAAAATTAGAATAATACCTTTTCATGAAAAATATAAACATGCAGTACTGGCCTTCAAATGAATTCCATTAAATATCACTACATTACTGTGGTAAAAATAGTCCATTCCTGCAGGAGAGGCAAAACTGAAAACTGCAAAAGCACAAAAATGCTGATAATGTTCCTTCTGCATGCTGATCTGCAGGAAGACACATCTTACAGACAAGAGTCTGGGAACTTCACAGCAATTGATTTCTAGACAACAGCAGTAGCACAATTGTTCCAGGCATTCCTTTTTCATTGCAAGGTATCTTTGGCTGTGTGTGCATTAAAGTAGGCATCCTCCCCAGAGAATGGCTTTTGACCCCGGCACAGGTGTGCAGGGTGGCTCAACTCTAACCTGCTCGAGTCCACAAGCTGCTGGATCTGCTATGGCTTCTCTGTGTTAGCTCTGTGACTATGGCATGTATGTAAAACCACCACCAGGTGCAGTTTTTCATCTTGAATTGGCTGAATCAATGTAAAAAGACACAGCGTAGCCTCTTGCAAGAGTATTTTTGTAACAGTCAACTGAGATTGTGCTGCAGCACAGAAAGCATGTTGAAGGCATAGGGCTTTTAAGGACAGACATTTTGTGGATAACTTGGAGAACAACTTAGTGGATGTGGCTGAACCTAATGCTGTTCTGTCTATACTGCTCAATTCCAAAATAAAATCATAGTCAAGATTAAAATATACACATATACATATTGCAGCCTTTATGGGTCCCAAATCTTTAAAATTTCTGCTATTAATATCCTATCTTACCATTTTTTGAGAAAACTCAATGTAGGAAGAGAACATCCTTGAATAAATGTTATAGTTTTGTGTTCACAGCAAGAACTAGTTGCTTGGACTTTATGTGGAGTGTAGTTCCTAGCTGGTGCTGCTAAAGGATTAGCACTGTGAGGACAGTGCTGCACTTAGCGGTGAGGAAAGAATTAATTTCTGGCATGAAGCTGTGGCACAGATTGCCTTGTCTTTGAAGGCAAAATCTTCTGAAAATAATGTAAATTCCTTCCAAGATGCATATTCCATAGGTGTTCTGGAAAACTATGGTTTTGTCGTTTCAGTGTTGAAACCAAAATAAGTTTTGATTTTGTCTTGTGGCCTTTGGAAATATTGACTCTGCTATTGTATTTTTCTGGTCCACTTGTGACATTATTCAGCTAAACTAAAATTCTTTTTCATTTGAAATAGTTGTTCCTTTTGCCCTGGAGCAGTGTGTGGTAGCACTGACAGCTTGGATTACTCCTCTGTTTTTATTCCTACCTTGGGCAAATGGGTGATTCCCCATGTACTTGTTTTCCTTGGCAGCTATTTCAGAAGTGCCACTTATCTCCAGGAGACACTTGCAAGTGCCTCTGGAAACTTTCTTGTTGCTGTTGCATATTTTAGAATTTCTTAGAATTGCTAACACTAATAAATAAGTCAAACAGGGGGAAGAAAATATTGAAATAATGATTTGGATTCAGAAACAGGTTGGAATCTTTCTATGAGCCAATTAATTAAGGCTAGTAATTTTCATATTTTCATCCTTTCACTTATTTTCCATGTAAATAGCATTTTTCCCTAGAAGAAATTTGTTAGCTAAAATGATCATATCGGTAAATGATTTAATAAAAATCTTAGTACTATACCATACAAATAATGCCATTTCTATAAGATCTAGTGTGTATGTAAAAAAAAAAAAAGAAAATATAATGTGCAGTTGATATCTTAGTGTTCACCTCCTGCCTCTAGTGATTGGTTAACAATCTAAACCATTTGCAGTTGTTTTGGAGAATTGCCTTACTGTTGTTGGATTACTTCTGTCATTTGAAAATACTGTTACAGATTCCAAAGTTGAGAGATTCTTCAAGAATTCATTTCTCTCTAAATTATGTCTTCCTTGTTGTGCTCTCTAGTATTCCATTCCTGAAAGAACACAACCATTGAAACTTAATTCCTGCTCCAAGTTTCTTGAGATCACTAGATTGACACCATGTAGTTTGTCAATGACCTGAAAACATGATATATTTATGGTACACTGAGGTCTTGGTCTTGCTTTGTACAAATTGGATAGTGGTCTATGGAAGGCATTAGAAAGATGATAAAATGAAATGTAATTAATTTTACTTCTTTGTTTTTCTGGCTCATTCAAATGCAGTTAATGCTTTCTGAAAGACTGAGAGAAATTTAGCCTCTGATAAAAGCTTTGTTTCAGGAGCCACAGAAGTATGATTGACATACCAGTTTATGATATTATCATGCAAGGTGCTACAGTTTTTGTGGGATTCAATACCGTATTAGAAGGGAATTATAAAAACCAATTCTAAACCAGATAGTACCCAAAGTATAACCACCAAATGGTGCTGTGGATTGTGATCTTGTACTTAAACTAATTTACTCATGGAAATAATTTTTCTTCAAATTTGTTGTTAAATATAATAAACTTACGGAGCCATAGGGAGTGTGGAATGTATATCTGTATGTCTATATGCATATATGTATAAAATTACTGATTTTTTGTGCATATGTATTTACTAGTACTATTAAGCTGAAAAAATTTTGAAAACGTGGATTACATTTTTCTTTTGGCATGTATTTTATAAAAAAAGCTGACTATGCATAGTCACTGTCATACACAGAAACTATACCTAAGATCAATAAACCACACGTGCACACACAAAATTATCTGTGATTTACTATATAGGCAGTGTCTGATAATGTCAAGCTTTTCACTTGGTGCAAATGCTTGAACAAATAAACAGGGTGACAACCACTCAAATCAGCTGAGGATCTGGCCAGGTGTCTGCAGATAGCAGCTTAATGTCACGAGATGAAACACTAACCAGGACTGTGCTGTCATTCTGGAGCTGATACTGCTTAGCAATCATTTGCCTAAACAAAATCACAGAGCCATAGAATAGGCTGGAAGGGGCCTTAAGGATCATCTAGTTACCACCCTCCTGCCATGGACAGGGTCAACTGTCACTGGATCAGATCACTCAGTGTCCCATCCCTCCTGGCCTTGAGCACTGCCAGGGATGGGGCAGCCACAACTTCTCTGGTCCAGCTGCTCCAGTGCATCACCCCACTCACACTAAAGAATTCCTTCCTAATATCCAACCTAAATCTACCCTCACAGAATCAAGGCTGGAAGATCACCTAGTCCAACCTTGCACCATCATAATCAATGGTGGTAATGAATCCCCTAAACTGTATCTCCGAGTGCCACAACAAGGTGACTTTCCTTTAAGAGACAGTGCTTCTACCACCTGGGCAACTTATTCCAATGCCTATTCACTCTTACTTTTTCTAAATTTCTTTACCCTGGCGCAACTTAAGTCCATTTCCTCGTGTCCTTTCACTTTCTACATGACAGAAGAGAACAATCCCTACCTCATTACAATCTCCTTTCAGGAAGCTGTAGAAAGCAATGGGATTCCCCCTGAGCCTCCTTTTATCCAGGCTTTTCTCCCTGAACTGTTCCTCACAGGACTTGTGCTCCAGACCCTGCCCCAGCTCCGTTGCCCTTCTCTGGACTCACTCCAGCCCCTCAGTGTCTTTCCTGCACTGAGNCCTATTCACTCTTACTTTTTCTAAATTTCTTTACCCTGGCGCAACTTAAGTCCATTTCCTCGTGTCCTTTCACTTTCTACATGACAGAAGAGAACAATCCCTACCTCATTACAATCTCCTTTCAGGAAGCTGTAGAAAGCAATGGGATTCCCCCTGAGCCTCCTTTTATCCAGGCTTTTCTCCCTGAACTGTTCCTCACAGGACTTGTGCTCCAGACCCTGCCCCAGCTCCGTTGCCCTTCTCTGGACTCACTCCAGCCCCTCAGTGTCTTTCCTGCACTGAGGGCCCAGAACTGGACACAGCACTTGAGGTGTGGCCTCACCAGTGCCCAGCACAGGGGGACAATCCCTGCCCTGGCCCTGCTGGCCACACCATTGCTGATCCAGGCCAGGATGCCATTGGCCTTCTTGGCCACCTGGGCACACCCTGGCTCATGTTCAGCTGCTGTTGACCAGCACTCCTAGGACCTTTTCTACTGAGCAGCTCTCAAGCAACTCTGTCTCCACACTCTTGCACTGTCTGGGGATCGTGTGACCTAAGGCCAGGATCCAGCATGTGGCCTTGTTGAACCTCATGCTGCTGTCCTCAACACATCGATCCAATCTGTCCAGATTCCTCTTACAGCTTAAATCTATTAAGTGCTAGTCTATTGATACTGCTGCAGAATACTCAAAATACCTGTATGAGATTTTTAGATAGACTTCAGGTTTATTGCACCACTATTAGAATAGTATAAACTTCATATGACTGTGTGTCTACTCAAGAGAATTCTCTGTCTCAGTAGCAAATTGAGCCATAGGCAGCTACTTTCTTGCCCCCTACTGTTCTTAAGCTCTTCAAAATATTGGACAACCAGTCCTTCGAGTTTGTACTGTATTTCTGGACCTAAATACTATATCTGTCACAGAATCTGGATGTCGTTATCAAACATAGTTTTGCATCCTAATTTTGCTATCGCTCTATATCCTACAGTACTTGCAAATCCAAATAGCTGTATCTTTCCTTACACTCTCTTGAGCTCCCTTTTCATTTTCTATTCTTAGTGCAAAAGCTTCTTCTTTGGTTCCTGAACAAGAATATAAAATATGCTGTTGTCTCTCATGGTTGCTGATGCCTTGCAGTGTAGGTAGGATCTCTGTGTCCAGAAAGTGCAAAAGTCTGGGCAGGTGCAAGTAAAAGTGACTATAAAGACAAGAAGTCTTGATTAGTGCTCACTGTTACAGCTTTGTGCACAGTGCAAGGTCTAATGACTTGATGTGCTACGGTGTCATTGTGGTGACAGACCCAGTGCGAACACATCTCTTTTTAGGACAGATAGATCTTTTTTCATTCCTTTTCTCATTCCTGTTACAAAGAATTTGCACTCAGAGTTCTTATGGTTCACCTCAACAGAAATGCTAGATAATAAGAAACTAGACAGCTTGAACTGTGCTTTAACCAAGAGGGGTCATCTGGGTTGTAATGGGATCCCCTGCCATAGCTGTGTTTGTGGTGTAGAAACTATTAGGGTAGGAAAATGCTGTGAATCTGGAGTGAGATGGATACAGTTGCACATACCTGACACACAGGTTTCTGTGGTTTTATCTGAGTGCCTGACAATAAAAAAGCTTGTCTTTTCAGAAGATACACATAGTTGTTTCACAGAAAAGTGACATATCCTCTGAAACTAACTCTAAGAGTCTTCTCCCCCATACTAGGCTCTGTGTTAGGGCTACAACCACTACTCCTGCTTTCCTGCAGACCGAGACAGTATCATGTTATCCACCCTTTCAACAGCTCCATGGTAGAGGTATTGAATTAGAATGAGGTAGCTACAGGTGGTAGCAGCTGCTAAAATATGGGGGCGGGGGGCGTGTAACTTTGTACTGACTCTATCTTTTTGTTTGTCTGTTTTATTCAAGCAGTATCCTGATGATAAAGTTTCATTGTATTGTGGAAAGGTATTTTCTAAGTTCTTTTTTTCCCAGTAAATACTGGGTAGTCTTCTCGTATCAAGAATGTTTAACCTCATTGGCAAAGACTGCTAGTATCTTTAAAAAATCCAAATGCATAGCATTATGAAGGAACAAGAAAAAAAAAAAAAAAGCATTTTAAAAATAACTTATCCCTTTCAATAAAAAGGAGCTAAAAACACCCCAAGCATGATGCAAAGAAAAGCTTACTGTACCTGAAATACAAGCAAAAGGAAGGCATTCAGATTCTGAAATACTGCTGGGGCAAGTGCTTTTGAAATATAGTGTAGGGAAATCAGGTGATACACAAATATACATCACCAATAGGCCAGGTTGCTTTATGATTGGTAGCAGTTACATAATGGAAAAGTAGCAGTTACGTAGAAATCTCAAGTACAAAGATAATAGTAAAAGAACTGTTCCTCCCTCTTCTCTTCTGAACTGTGAGTGTGCACAGTCAAATCTAAGCAGCATAGTACTGGCTTTGAAATTTAACAATCAGGTAAGAGTTGGAATAGATATTTGGTGAGTTAAAACATGCAAAGCAACTTAGTTTTCTCATGCAACATATATGAATAAAAAGTTGTTAAGCCTGGAAGATTAGTACCAGAGACTTGAGTTTGAATTATCAGTTTGGCATCTTAGACAATATGGCACCAGCTTGTTTCTGTTATCCATCCATTGCTGATGTGCTGTGCATAATGACCATCAGTGTTAAACCTAATGAGATTATTGGCCAAGGAGATTTTTGGTGGATCAAGATACCTCTCTGTCAAAAATAGTGAATAATGTAGTCCTAATATTTTAAAGAGAATTTAGATTCTTATCAGATAAACTATAAGCCATAGTGCTTTTTTTCTCATTCAT